>JBCJKH010065551.1:0-15788 GCA_039877255.1 Loriculus beryllinus | reverse complement strand
ATTCTTACTTAACCTTGGATTCCTGTCACAATAGAGATGCTCTGCGTGCTGTAGTGCTCAGGACTTACCTTCCTTGCTGCAGGCTGCCCAGCCCCTCTGCTGCACTGGGCTGCTGGAGTGGGACACGCACCAGCAAAAGGAGTTCTCCCTCCTGCTGCTACCTCAAAGCTGTCATAAATCCCAGGGATTAAGCACCATCGGCATTCTAGTTTTCAAAGTCCACAGGCAGTTGGAACCGCACCTCGCAGGCACATCCGAATTCACTGGGCTGTGTGAGCAGCACGACCCTCCACCACTGCCAGAGCCCCATGGCCTCAGCTCCAGCATCACAGCCAAAGAAACCCAGCCAGTGTGCTGGGCTCGTTCACAGTTCCACAAGGATGCACGAGCTGCATGCACAGGAGCAGATTTGGGCAGCTGGTTTATAGACAGAAAAAGGAACCCATTCCTACTACCTCTCAAACCCTTTGTACCACAGTTTGAGGACTGACACATATAAAATTTTTTAATTTTATATATATATTTAATTATATATTTTAATTATATCTATTTTACAAAGGACCCTTTTCTTCTGTACCTGTAGCGAAACAGCTGAAAAAAGAGATCTGCAAGCAGAAGCCACATAATCTTTCCCTTTCAAGAAACTTTTGCATGGGCAAAATGAAACACAAGCTTAAATCTGAAAGCAAAAGTCCACTCGAGTTAAAGAGCTTTGCTGGTGACCTTGATTATTCCCAGTGGCTCATACTAATCCTGCCTTTAGGCACAGCAGGATCTGGAAGCATTTTGTAGCCAAAGTGGAAGCAGGGCATGCAGAGGGGGCTGGGGCTGTTTTCTGAGCTGCTCAAGTAATAAGTGACTGCCTAGGAGGAGAGGAAGCAGGGTCCAGTGAGCCTAGGGCTGCCCAGGAGAATAAATAGACATACATATGTACGAAACAGGTAAATTAAGGGCTCTTAAAGACACAGGTCTTCAAGTCGTACCTGAGCGAGGGGGCACCATGTATTATGAGAAAGCATTACAGGACCTTGCAGCTCAAGACAGAGATTGGACACTGTGCTAGGAGAAACCCTCCAGCACCTCACACGAGGCGAGGGCTGGAAGGACACCAACCCCGATAACAAACTCAGTACGGATTACAGCCCAGGGCAGCTTCTGGGTCTGACAAACCAGAAGCAGCATCTCCTGCCCAGGTACTAAAGTCCTCCAGTGCTCCTCACTCCTGCTGCCCCGGGGAGGACCAGTCCTGTCCCCTGGGTGCGTTTGAACCCCTAGAACTTTCTATACTAAAAAGGAATAACCAAATAATAACAATAATAAAAAGCTTATCTTGAAAGGTATTTTTACCAAGCACTGCGCAGTTGCCAAGGGTGGAACAGCTGATGTCCCTGAACTGAGGTTTGCAATTGAAGCCCAATTAAGAGGAGGGGACCCACCCTCGGCCAGCTCTTACTCATCCAATTGGCACGTCAGAGGGCAGAGGCCCACAAACTGTTCCCTCTGCAGCAGCACTGGAGAAATGCCTCTTCCAGTCAAAAAGGGAGAGGAGAGGAGAAGAGGAAAAGCCATCAGTTGGGAAAGCTGGGGGCTGCTCATCTCAGCACTTGTGGCCTTGGGCAGCCAGGCATTTCCCATGAGCGCAGCTGGCTGCCCAGGGAGGCCACCAGGTCCCATAGGATGGAGGAGCCCTTGGCTGGCAGCCCAGTTGCTCCAAGTCACTCACTGGAAGTGGTGGGTGCCTGAAGGCTTTTCCTGTGACGGCTGCTGTTGCAGTTGAACACTGAACAGTCCAATTGCTCTGGAGACATAGTGGTGCTTCAGACCATCATGCCATTACTACACAGATGCGCACCATGCTAAGCACTGTAATCATCCAGCAACCTCCCTTCTCACTGGGCCCTGAGCATCAGGTGCAGTGGGAACAGGAGGCTGCCTGTGTCCCCAGGATCTGTCTGATGCCAGATCCACCCTCCTTGGCCCAGAACCTGCTTCAAAACTGAAGTACTTCAGCAATTTCCTCTCCTAATCTGCAACACAGGGTTTCATTTTGCTTCTTCAAGCAGCAACCAGTAGTTTCAAGCAGCAAGAGAAAGCAACCAGTAGCATCCTGTTGTGGTGGCAGCCTCCATCACCCACATACAGCCTCATGGCCATGCCATACTCATGGGGCAGCTTACAAGCAGCCTTGTCACCCACAGCAGCAAGCGCCCTGCAGCACATCCACAAGCTCTCCTGGCTTGTATCAGCATGGAGAGACTGGGGAGATAAGTAAATGTGGTGAGGTAAACTGTGCTCTATTTAGAGTAGCTGGTAAAGAGAAATGCTCTCCAGGTTGCCTCCTTGCCAGCATCACAAGTGCCAGTTCAGTGCAGTCATGGTGGGCTGTAGGAGGAAAAGGGGGAAAGAAACCCCCTTTAGATGAACTTCACAAAGCTGCCTTTTAGGCTGGAGCAAGAGAACAGGCCCTGCTTTTCTGTAGGGAGATTGCCCAAAGGAGGAAGTTCAGGTCCTCCTCCCACCGCAGCAGAAGTGCGAGGTAAGAAGGCAGCCGAGGCATCACTCTGAGGCAGCACAACCTCTGGTGCAAACCACAAGGCATGAACCGCTCCTGGCGTTTCAACAAACGGCCACATTGAGTAACAGCCACTGCAGCTGCAGAGCCCTTCCCTCTCCCTGCCAGCCCCAACAGTGAGACACAGGCAGGTCGGTCCCCGCAGCAGAGCCCCATGGGGACAGCTCAACAACCTCCCTGCACCACGGCCACCAAGGGCAAAGGCTTCGGCCACAAAACCCAGAATCACCCTTCCATGGTCAGAAATGGACACAGCACAGCAAACACACAGGCAGGGTCCTGGGCATTGATGGCACATGAGACCTCACATCCCTGCCCGGCACCATGGGAAGAGCCCACCTTGGGAACAGCACTCCCGTGTGCGCTGCCCCAACCCACCAATTCGCTTCCTCATTTTCTCGTTTCATAGGGGCCAAAGCCTCCCTTCCCATGGCAGGACCAGGAGTCCTGGAGGCCCCTCATTTATCACACACCATGGCATCTGTAGCACAGGATGACTCTCTGGCATCACAGGTAACGGGAAAAGCAGGACAAGCATAAGGAAGCTGTCTAGACCTTCCCATCTGTGACGGGGTATGGAGGAGTCACAGCAAGGCAGGTCTCTTTTCCCAGCATCTGGATCATACACCGTGAGTGAGACAGGCTCCTTCCCAAGCCCTGCAGGAGCAGCAGGAAGCTGAAAGCCCAGACAGTCTCTAAGGCTTTTGGTCTCAACTTAGAGGCAGAGGAGGCAGCAAAGGTCCAGGGAAGCATCTTACTACAGCCCTGAGTTGTGGTTCTAGAACAGTAGAAAGTTTCCTGCCCCATTACCCGCAGTGGGTGTTCATCAGCTACTGAACACCAGCTTTCTCATCCTGCTCTTGAGTATCCAACTCACCTGGAAGCCTGCTGGTGGCTATCCCACACTGCTGCTTAGCCTCATAATACATATGCCATGGAAAATACAGACACAGACAACAACCAGCTCTGTTGTCAAGCTCTGCATGTTACTGTAGCACCGAGAGGACGTGGGTAAGGACAGGAGCATCTGTAGCAGGGGCTGAGATTTACAAGAAGTCCATAGTGGGGACAGCCCTGGTCCAGCAACACCAGCTGCAGCAAAGATGAAGTGTTGCACAGAGAATACAGATGGTCATTTGTTCAAAGGCACACTGGCAAATGATGGATCCAGATCTCAAGCTCTGCCCTAAGACCACTCTGTGCCAGAGGCACACAAGCAAAGCCCAGTCCCACAGGCAAAGCAGGCACCTGGGATGCAGACAGCGACCTCCATGTGTACCCAGAGATCCCAGAACTGCTTCCACAGCCCAGTTACAGCTTGGACATATGGCAAGACCCCCATTAAAAGCTTGTATCCTGCCCCATTATCTGCCCAAGCTCCCACCTGTACCTAACCCCCAAACACAGGGTGAAATCTAAATAGCTCCATCCCCTGTCCCTCCAAGCCCATCATGCTCCCTGGGCTGATGGGTTAAGCCCATCCTCATGCCTCCAACAAAATCTCTGAATGCATTTCTACCTCCCAGGGCTGAGAATGGGGCTTCAGCTTCTGAGTAACACAAACCCCAGAGGACAGAGCTATTCTTCGCTGGTGGGAAGAACACAGGGATATATTTAGGCACAGAAACCACATTTAGCCACGGTCAAGGGGTATGTCCTTTACTCCATCTGCTTGACATCTGAACCCGAGTTCTGGTGGTTAATGGTGAAGCTATGCTGTCCAGCTGGCTGCAAAAGGAGATAGGCAATACCATCAGCCCTCCCAGGAGAAGCTCCCCTCTGTCCCCCATAGCATGAGGGAATGCAGGACCACAGGGGCTGGTTTTGGGGAGCACCTCCTTGGAATCAAGGGCTGTGCTGACCAGTGATTTTGTTTGCAAGCATGTTGAGTCCCCCTGTTATCTTGGCCAGCCTGCCCTGCTCCGACTGAAGTCCAAGGAGCAAGTTTACACTACTGAGCAGAGGGAGGAGGTGGATCACATTCCTACACCTACATAACTTGGCACTTTCCCCAGCACCCTCCTGCCCAACACTTTTCACCCATCACATGCAAAAGGGCTGTAAGAAAAGGGGGAACAGATTACGCCAGTGTTGCTCATAAGCCAAATGGTGATTCAAAGCAAGGCTGAGCTGCTCTAGCTATTTGCTGGGGGCTGGCTGAAGACAGGGCAAGACACTACAGCAGCCTGCTATGCACTGAGGACACACATGGTCCTCCCCAACCCCACTTCTACAGCCCCATGAGGTCACCAACACAAGAGGGGCCAAGTACCCAAGAATCACTGGCACCTGCAAAAGCCACCAGGTCCACGCTCCCCTCCGCTACAGCAGCCCTCAGCACACACTGGAGAGGCCATAAAACAATAGAGAACTCACCAGAAGCTTTTGTGCTGTTACAGCAGAGCACAAATGTCAACAGCTTGCCTGACATGACAAGCATGCTGTAGGTGGAAGCGAAATAATTAGCTCTCTGTAAGGGAGTGCTCTAAGCTTGCCAATTTTCCCTTGCAGACAAGGACACCATTCAGACACTTCAAATATAATGAACTTTTTCTCCCCCCCTTTTCGGAACAAAATAACCTACAGAGAAAAAGATATGAAATTTAAAAAAGGTCTGTCCCCATAACAAGTGGGGGAAAGAAGATGCAGGGCAGCACGTGAGGAAACCCAAGGCTGATGGAGTTTCAGAGCAGGAAAGCTTTATCAAGAACAAAGTCAAACGACACTGCATATTCCTGTTTAAATGCAGAGCTCCCTGCTGATCACAGGGAGACTGGGGATGAAGTCTTCACATCAAAATCATTCTGAGATGACAAAACATTTCCTTGAGCTATCCCCTCAGGTTGGCAGAAATGTTCTCATTCCTACTGAAAGTTTGGCAGACCAAATCAAAATTCCTTTTAGCTTAACAAAATGGTTTTGACATTGCAAAAAAGCATCCTTCCCTTGCTAGAATCACACAGGGCATTCCGTTTCTTTTGACAAGGGCTGTTATCTGACCCTTTTGAATTCATCATCCTGACTCACTAACCAGCATCCCACAGGGAAGAGAATTCAAGTATACCCACGGCCAGGGAACATAAACAGCTACTAGCTGCAGAGCAGAGAGGGTCAGCAAGGCTGTGACCAAGCAGTGGTACCTGGATGCTGAGTGGTGCAGGAAGGGTTAATTACAACATGCTCAGGCTTGTTCATGAGCTCTCCCTTCAGCGCTTGGACTCACAGCCTCACGCTCTGTGGACCAGGGACACAGGGACATCGGGAGGAAGGCCAGCACTCTTGTTTGCTATAGAAACCAGAAAAACACATAGGCAATGGCTCCCTGCCCGGGCATGGGGCAAAGCCTTTGCTGCTTGAAGGGCTTGGACTGGGATCTCCTTCTCTCACCAAGTTAATCAGCATTTAGAGGCCACTCAGTTCACACGAGCATTTGTTACTGGATGGGCAGCAAAATGTTGAAAATCCTTTCAAATCTAAATAGCTAAAAGGAACAAGTTGCTTCTCCGGTGGGAAGATTTACTAACCTCAAGTGTCCAAAGTTTGTGCCAGTATCTGAAATACACGATGCATTTCAGAGAGGCAGAGCTCACTGCTGGCGTCTGCTCCAGCTCAGAGCTGGAGTCTGACCCAGGACAAGTTTCCTGATGTCTTTTATTATTAACAGCCAGCAGACACAACACAGCCTCAAAGCCTCACCTGCCCATGAGGACAACTCATTGAAGGGGTGGCAAAGGACTTGATAAGTTTTCTACTCGTGCCTGGTATCTCCTTAGAAACAACTATTTGTTCTGATCATCCTCAAATTCAGAACACGAGGTGGATGGATCCAGCACACAAGATGCTATTTGGCTGTTTCAGTGAGGGCTTTGAAGTCAGTGGGTATCACCCCAAGCCATAAGTCTGCACAAGGCCACCCATTCCTCCCAAATGACAGCTTTCAGGCTATATCTGAAATAAAGAACTTTAAACGTGCAATCTATTGCGTATTCCAGGACATAGGCTGAAGCTAGGTTTCAAGGCACTGTCTCCTATACATAGATAGCTCATAAGCATTCATCTATATGCAAACACCATTCCTTAGCATTTCCCTGGGTAAGCCAGCCAAGTGGGAACGTGGCTTATTGCAATACATTTCTAACCAAAGTTTTAAAGCGCTTTGAAAGCTGATTTGCCTATGGGCTTCTTGTCTGCTGCTTTCTTTTCATAAAACCATAGCCTCATGGTTATAACCCTGGATTGGGATTCAGCACATAAGACTTATTCCCAAGTACCATTTACCTGCTGGGTAAACTTTAGGCAAATTCTTGTCTGTGCCTCCACTCCGCCTTCTAATAACCAGGATAACAACACCAGGTCTCTTTTATAAAACATTCCATGGAGTATAGATGACAAAGACATGTAATCCCAAGGCATTATTATTGCTTCAATAACCTTGTCTTGTAATATTACCCTCTATAAAGGATGGTAGACAAAAGGCTTCTATTCTAGTTTGCATTGTCATGTTACTACCTGTAGAAGAAGTGCTCTTGAACTCAGCTGGGCTACGGTAATTTGCCTGCTGCATAAGTCATTCTTGGTGGTTGATCAAAATCACTCCAATTCCATCCTTGCTTTAAGGGAAAGCCCCAGTTTTACCCAGAAATAGCAGTTCCAGTGACTTGCCAGGAACCTGAATGCTAAAGCTCACGTTCACAATCCAGAGCAGATGCGTTGGTCTCGTGCAACCCACTGCCCAGCTTTACAGCTCTGGGTACCAGAGCACGGCCTGGCCAGCAACACAGCACTGTGTGCTCTTGGGGGCTCTCAGGGTACAGCCAAACCTGGCATGGATTTAAGTTTCTGCAGTTGGGAGAAAGAAGGAATAGAAAAAGGGTTGCTCCTCCAGGACACTGGCTAGATGTTTAACAAAGCTCACTTTGTTTTGACGGGTCTCTCCTTTGCTATGCTCAAGCACTACGCGCAGCTTGACACTCGGAAACCGCGGAGGTTCAAGCACTTCAGGGGGACATTTGGTACAAAGCTTCAGGAGCATGAGGCCAAGCAGGAAGGGCCAGTTTAGACTGCAGCTCTCCTGCCAAGTTAAATTTTAAAGGGACCCGAATAGCCCTTGGATTCCTTAGGGACAGATGACTGAGAAGCTTGGAGAGTCCTGGCCTGGAACAGCATTCATGTGAAGGGTCCCCTGTGGGCATCCAGCCACAGCTCAGGCTGCTCTCCCTGCAACCTTCCTCTGCTAAGGAAAACCTTAGGGAATCTGACTGGGTTATCAGCCTTCTTCATTGTTTGTTTTAAAGAAAAGGTATTTCCAACTCGAGGATTAAAAGCTGCAGATGCTTTACATAGCCCAGCAGTCTAGTGCATGGGATAATAAACATTTCTTTACGATACAGGATTTTCAAGAATGCCCAAATCTCCAGTCAACATCCATATCAAAGGGGTAGCAATCCAAAACGTCCCTGGCTGAACAGGTCAGAGCCTGCCCACAGAAAATGCAAAAGGCTTTTTTAAAGGGAAGTACAAAGACGAGCTACAAAGCTGGTGTCTATCTGCAAGCTCTACGAGTTACATACCCACACAGCGGGCTGGTGAGAAGAAACTCTAAGCTGATTAAATTAACCATCCCCAAAATGCTCTGGCAAGGCAGGGTTACCTGCATGGTGCAGCGGTCTTTGCTTTGATCTCCAGGAAATGTCTGTTTATTCAAAACCCATTTGCTATGGCAACCACGGTTTATAGAAAAGGAAGGAGGGGGAACAGAATTCCCCGGTGCTTTGCTAGGGAAGTTGTACCACCACTGACAGAATCCTGCGGTTAAACACATGGGGCCAGTTGACATTACAACTAATTTCCAGAGCATCTTGCAAACCCAAGGAGCATGAACAGGATCCTGCAGGAGGAATCCTGGGTTTCCTGCCTGTCCTGGGTTTCAGCAGTAGCAGTCTTTTTTTCTCCTTCTTAGTAGCTGGTGCAGCGCTATGGTTTTGACTTTTCGGCCTGGGAACAGCGCTGATAACACTGATGTTTTTAGTTACTGCTCAGTAATGTTTACTCTGACCAAGGACCTCATGCTCTGCCAGGGAGGAGGGGAAGCTGGGAGGAAGCAGGGACAGGATACCTGACACAAACTAGCCAAAGAGGTATTCCATACCACAGCACGTCATGCCCAGGATGTAACTGGGAGTTACCTGGAAGGGCTGGCTCACCGCTCAATCGGGCTGGGTATCGATAGGTGGTATCGTATTCTCTCCCCTTGTTATTTCCCTTATCATTATTGTTATTGGTGGTGGCAGTAGTGGTTTGTGTTATATCTCAGTTACTGGACTGCTCTTATCTCAACCCATGGGAGTTACATCCTTTGGATTCTCCACCCCATCCCTCCAGGTTTGGGGGGAAGACAGTGGGGAAGCGAGCGAGAGGGCTGCGTGGCTGACTTACGGCCTGGGCTTAAACCATGACACTGCCCCACTTATCAGTGTATTGGTTGTCTGATGGGGACATCCACCATCCACCTGGAGCAGAGATCTCCCACAGGAAAGCTGGAGCTCATCACTCCAAAAGAGAATCTCATCCCCAGTCATCTTATTGTGTTACTGTTCCTGTGACTGAAGAGGGGACACTTGGAAGCAGCAGAGATATTCAGAAGCAGGAGATCAAAAGTTCGTCCCTTCCTTTGAGATCTCAGTCTTTGTGTTGTTTTGGAAGGGAGGGAAAACCAAACCAAAACAACCAACAAACCACATAGCCCTCAAGAGGGACACAACACAAGATCTGTTGTTTTTCTTTCTCACATACAAATAATTATCAATGTAAATCCAGCACCACTGATTCCAAGCAACCAAACCCCATACCTTAGACACATTCATCAGTTACAAAATCGCTTTAAAATGGTTCCTTTTTTAAAGTTGCACGGATACTGAGTGAGGAGGGTTTGCCTTTGTGTTTCCACACTTCTTCAGAAAAAGGACTGTAAGATGTGGCCTAGCCACAAGGACTCAAACCAGATTCTTTTTTTGTTTAATAGCATGAGATTCTCAGCTTTCCTTTGGTGCCCCCATTTCCAGCAGCTGGGATTTATGCAAAACAACATCAAATGCCACAGGGCTTATAATAAAAATCAAATAAAATCATGAAAACTCCTGCAACTGCAGTTTTGCCATCCCTGGGCTGCTTTCAACCAGCACAAGACTGCTTGGCTTCTGCCATGAGCAAAGAGAAGAAGATGAAAGGGGAATGGAATGAGACAGCATCTGCAGGTGAGGGCACAGTACCTCTGCAGTGTATTTATACGCTGAGGAAGATCATGCTGGATGCTGTAATCTCACCAGTTATATTCCTGCGGACTCACTGCGGTCCTCCAAGCCCTTGCTTGTGGTTCACACTGGGCTTCTGCTCTGCCCTGTGTGAGAGCTGGAGTTCTTCAGTTTGATGCCCACCAGGTATAAAAGCATGAGGAATTTGCTGGTTTGTGCTTTCATTTCAGTGCTATGGATTCCAAAGCAGCTGCTGTGGGTTGAGCGACTTCCCTTTGCACAGAGATGTTTTCTGCTCCATAAACACTGCGTGTCACCTTCTGGTTACTGAAGCACAAAGCCAAACCCTGGCACAGAGGAGCTGCAAGGACCCAACGCAGCTCAGGGGGACAAGGACACTTCTGCAGCAGCAGCCACCACTGAAAAACAGGTTTCCTCACATATTTTCCTTGTTAGTTGAAGACTCAGAGAACAGTCAACAAGGGCTCATTTAGCAACAGCCCTTCCCAGCGCTGAGCCCCTCTCTGCTGTTGGCTCAGACCGCGTGCGGCACAGACCAAGCTGTAAAGACAAAGAGCTCCTGCCATCCAGAAGGCTGGGCACATCTGGACCCCTTGTCAGTCTGTCTGCATGATCCCACTCCTGCCTCTGTCACTTTGAACACTGTCTCTCCACACCAGGCTACAAGGACAAGGAAACCACAGGGAATTGCTGACCAGACACACACTCACAGCACACACTGAAAGCCGGAGCCACATGAAGCCGAAAGTGCAGCAGAGTCCATGCACCCATCAAATGGACCATTTGCAAACGGTTCTGGAAAACACTGGCTAAAACAACCACACAAAGAAATGGTGATGGGATATGGACAAGACAAGGAAAGCTGGTGTTATGTTCGGATGCAAATT
This sequence comes from Loriculus beryllinus, assembly GCA_039877255.1. Taxonomy (NCBI): domain Eukaryota; kingdom Metazoa; phylum Chordata; class Aves; order Psittaciformes; family Psittacidae; genus Loriculus; species Loriculus beryllinus. The sequence continues at coordinate 5,058 of JBCJKH010065551.1, read as the reverse complement.
GTCCCCAGCAGCACCGGTGACCAAGAAGCAGAAGACTTTGAGGGAAAACCTGCTAAAAACTAGAAGCCTTCCAGAAGTATAACAGCCTGACTTATTTACTTCCCTCAAAGCCAGTAAAACACTGGAGCATTAATAAGAACAGCCTGAGCAATGAAATGCAAATGCCACTCAAATAATTAAATAAAGAGAATGATCCTCCTCCCAAAACAATGGACAGAGCTGTAACATCTACCCTCACGGGAAAGCCTCATACAGGAGGCTCTTGTTCCAGTCTCTTCAAAGAGGCTGTTTAATTTTAGTAGGTCGGCAAGCGTATGGCATTACAAAGCACTACTTAGACAAAAGCAGAGCTGAGGAGCCCTGCAATCCATTTTCCCTACAGGAAGGAAGGCAAAGCTTCCTTTTGCAGGGAGGAGGTGGAAGAGGAAAGGGAAGGGGGCTGACATTTTAAATAGGATGAACAAAGCCAGTGTAGGCCAGGGACAGAGCAGGGAGGTGAAACCAGCAGAACAGAGTGGAATATAGACCAGCCCCACCTCTCACCCAAGCTCTGCCTGTGTTTGCCTTTTTAATTTTGCTGAGATTAGTTTTGTTGCATTTGCAACCTGTCCAAATGGTGAGTCCCCTCCTAGGAGAGATGTTTGTCTTTCACTTCCTCAGAGGCATACATATTTACTTCATTCTTTAACGCACTCAGGGCTCAGCATCATAAATACCTAGTCTCTAGGCAACTTGCAGCCCAGCTCCCTTGAAGCAAGGTAATGCATGGGAGGAAGTTCTCAGTGCTGGCTATGGCAGCCCTTGGAGCAGGGTGTCACAGAGAAGCTGGGGGCTTTAGTGATGGAGTTTTAAATAAGAAGGGACACGGATGCATGCTGACACTGCAAAAGGCCCTTGCTGAACAAGCACACATTGACCAATAGAACAGGACCTCTCCTGCATTGCTTAACCGAGGAATGAACTAGGCATGGATTGCATTATTCCTGTGACAGCCCTGAGGCTCAGGCCTTGGCTCCTGCATAACAAGCAGAGACCCACATCTCTGACAGCTCAAGACACAAGTACAGGTCTCAAAAGCTGAGTTCTCTTTTTAACCCTGGTAAGATTGCCCTGGGAGGCCATAAAGGTGCCTGATTAAAAAGAGGAAAAAGTAACAGAGCTGCTGAATGCACCCTTTGACACTTTCCTGACTTGCCAATAGCTGTAAGAAGGAGAGGAGGACCTGGCCATGAAGATTGGTTTTGAAACTGATAGCATACAGAATGGTTTGGGTTGGAAGGGACCTTAAAGCTCACCCAGCTCCAATCCCTGCCACAAGCAGAAATGTGCATCTGTACAGGTCACACACAGCAACGGCCTCTTACCCAGAGCTTGCCATCCCAATAAAAGGCTCCCAGCAGCTTGACGATGTGCCGGTGATCACAGGTCGCCAGTATTTCAATCTCCACCATGTAATCCTCCAGTTCATCTTCACTTTTTGTTTCAATGACTTTGGCAGCTGCTAAAGCACCGGTTTCCTTGTTCTTGGCCTGCAAGAAAAAACCAGTGTGAGTACAACAAAGGCAAGAAGAGCCAGGAGCACACAGTATTTGAACAAGTCCTTCTCTTCCAATTCATGCTCAGCTTGACTGGTACCAGCTGCATCACAAGCACAGAAACTTGCAAAGACATTTCTGTTTCCTAAACCTGCCTGTAACTTTGCAGAGAAGATGAATGCTGTGTCAGGGCCAAAGCATCCTCTTTCCAGCCTCCAGTGCCCACACCACTTCTCATCATGGGGAGAAAGAAGCTTTTAGAAAAGGAGATGCATCCTATTGTTTGTAGCATCAGGCTCTCCAATAATATCATAGGTGACAGTTCTAATTACTAGCAGTCTTGAGTACACAGATAACCCAGCCAAATTCAAGACGGGTGTATTTTGATTTCCCAGGACTGGCCAGGATTCCTGATGGTGCATATTAATGAGCTTTTCAGATCACAGTAAGAAAAACTGTACACATGCTTTCTGAGCTGCCCCCTCCATTGCACATTGTCCCTTTAACCAGCTTATTCACCAAATAACCAGAAAGTCATCAAACCCTCCATGTCCAGGGGGTGGAAAACTTTTCCTGACCTTCCCTCCCCATTCCTCACACCACCACAGATGTGTCCCAGCTTGCTGACCTCCTTCCCCCCAGACACCCCTCCCCAAGCAGCAATCACTATCCAGGAAGGGGCTGCTCTGCTTGCAGGGGCCACACACCAGCAGCAGGCCAGTAAATCCAGGCTGGACTGGAAGCATTTGCAGACACGTTTCTTGTCACCCAACTGCTCTTGTGACCCATCCCACATGAGGAAAAGGCAGCTGACAAAAGGCTTGGCTAAAAGCAAGCGCTTGTGAGCGGGAATGGAGCTGCTCCCATAGAGGACTTGTTTCAGCATCATCTGCCCAGCACCGTCCATTGGCTTCTCCCAAAACAGCCAGGGCAGGTTCGCATTTTGCAAATGCAATTTGTACAAACTGGTGCAAGAATCAGAAGTTTCAAAACACCAAAAGGGCGTTTGCAAGGCAGTCTGTGTACTGGGATGTGTCACATGCTGGTAAAGGGGGCAAGGCGGGAGCTGTTTACTCAGGAGCACCTCACCATTCCCAAAACCACACTGAATCACCAGATCAAGGATCAGGATAAATCCCTATCCCTCACCCATTCTGCTCCCCATGGATGCATGCAAGCCCTTATGCCATGACTGCAGTTCATTACCTATTTTCCTTCCATCACACTCACTTTGGACTGACTCTCCCCCGGGGAAAGAAGTCCCACTGCGGGTGCTGTTAGTGCAGGAGCTGGGCAAGCTCTGGTTGTGAACTTCTTACTGCTCTGTAGTTTATATATCTGTGTTTGGAAAACCTACACAGGAGCTTACAGGACGATTAATTCCTAGTATAAACACTGCAAGCCCTGGTAAAGTTTTATATAGCTTAGGTGGTAGCATAACTGTGTACTGAGGAACAAGCTGGGAAGAGGGGCAAGGAGCAAGGGGAAAACAACACCACGTAGTCAGGAAAGTAAGGGACTGCTGTTAAGTGTCTGCTGGGTTTTGAAGCCTTGCTGCATTCGCATGAATTGGCATCAACAGCTCCGTCTTTACCACAGGGGACAAATCCATTTCCATCTGGGCTTGCTGCCCAATCTCATGACAGAAGCTCATGCTGGTTTCTTTTGCTCCTGTGGCTTGTTTCTTACCATTTTACCAGATGCCCAGAGGAGAGCACACAGAGCAGGGCAGCGGGAGATGCGGAGCACAGTAAGCATTGGGAAAAGCAGAGCGCTTCCAGATCGGAGCAAGAGGTGCCCCACTCTGTTTGCTCTGCACTTATGGTGTTGGGAGAGGTCCAAGAAGGGGAAGTAAATATTATGAGAAGAGGTGGGGATTCTCTTGGAGGTCAGCCATCGCACGCTTCCCATTGGCGGGGTCCTGGCCAGCTCAGCCTTTCCAGGATGCTGGGGCCCTGCAGGCACCTGAAAAAGCCCAGGAGCAGAGCATGCCCCAGTTGCCCACAGCATCATCACCTACTGAGAGGTCTGACCTGACTTGCTCTCACTTTCAAGCCTTGAGGGAGCCACTGCAGCAGCCACTCTGCCACCTCTGATCCCCTCTTGGGCTTCCTAGAGGCAAAAGTGCAGGGATGCTGGATGCTGAGCTGGAGGACATGGGTTTGCAAACCAGGCTGCAAGCTGCGGGTGAGGGAGTGACTGCAACCCACACGTTCATTGTGGTAGACTGACCTCATTCATTACTACTAATGGGTGAGCAACCCAGCAACCCCCAGCAATCGCTTCCTGTCTAGATACAAGCCCATGTACATTCTGCCTGATGTTCAGCCTTTAAAGACGTCCATATAAGAATTAGCTGCTGCCTTTCTCCATCATGTCAGACAGTCCCAAATGAGAGTGTTTACCCATCCATCTCCATTTCCTCATCCATTCTAGCAGGGGACACAGCTTGGGAATGAGCTGTGTGAGGTGGGTTCTCACCCCAGGGGGAGAGGAGCACTGCATCGTCCCACATCCCCTCAGAGCAGCAGGCACAGGGATGTCACACCACTTGCTCACACCAGCGGAAGAGACACCACCATCTGCAAGAAATCATCTCAGGACAACACAAACCCAGGAAGCAAGAACACGACTTCTGAAACAGCAAGCCAACAGGGGTACGGGTGCTGCAGGCATGAGCCTTGTATAGTGCCTGCTCCTGTGATAATGTCACAGCTACAACTGAGTGCACTCACAGCACTTCCCAGAAGGGACCAAAATGACCATTAGCCCTGCAGGACAGAAGATGAAGGTGAAACAGGAAGGAGATCCTGGGAAATTAATCTCTTCTGGCATTGCCCACTGCAGTGTGGAGAGGAGAATGATGGTCCCAGTCCTCTGAGAGGACCAACACTCACACATCCTGGACAGCTCACCCGCTCCCGAGTTGTCTGTAGCTGAACTGAGCCAAAACCCAGCCTGTAGTGTTTTACCATACAAGACAGAGGTAGATCCTCACCGTATGGTGTGTGCATTCCTGAGCTCAGCAAGTCACATTTGTCACCACAAGAGCTTTGAAAATCCATTCTGTCCATTTCTCCACCTTCATTTTCTCTCCATCTGTTTGTCCTCCAGCAGTGACACCAGGCTTCAGCCTCCCTGGGAATGGCAGGTGCTTGCCATCAGGCAGATGGCTGCATCACAGCCCCTCACAGCAGCCAGCCAGCTCCCAAAGCTGCTCACAGCAGGCCACATGCGTACAGACAGCACCACGTTTTGGCCAAGTACGCCAGGCAGCCTCTCTGCAATTCGCATCTGGTGACTTCCTGCAGCTTCTCTGCTGGTATTTTCCTGCATACGTTGTATTACAACAGAGATATTCTTCCAGGAAGGTTTGTTGCGATCCCAAATAAGCCAAAGGCAAACGTTGCCAGCTCTCAGAGCTGCTTTCAGATATCCCCGGCATGAGATGACACTTTGGGGTTTAAGGCCCATTCTTGACTTCTGCTTAATCTTGTGCAACGGATGTGAATCTGCCCAGAGA
>JBCJKH010065543.1:0-17393 GCA_039877255.1 Loriculus beryllinus | reverse complement strand
AAACCTAACAACCAGCTGTAACAACAAACCACTTACTGATTAGCTCCAGTGACTAAAGTTCACAATGGTAATCATACTAGATTATAAAACACATCATATACTTTCTATCCTGCAAAAAGTTAAAACATATTTAGTATGAAAAATGTGCACAATTTAATGTTCTCATTACCTCAAAACAGAAATATCTTCAGAAGACATCATAAGGAAAGGCACTTGGCTCAGCAAAAATTAATTGACAAGACAGAAAAATTCCCAATGCTTTCGATATTCAATTGCAGCTATGCAGAGGAAAAAAGGCAAAAAAAAAAAAAAAAAAGCTTGTATTTTCTATATGAATTATCTTCTAAAATCTTTCCCAAACACATTCTTTAAAGAGAGAGAATGCAGGACTCATCAAATGACTGATCAGCTGAGAAATTAACCTCATAGGTCAGCTCCACAGCCACAGTTCTACTGGGAAATAAACGAGTGCCAGGTCGTTATGACCAAGCAAGAACAACCTCTATATCTCAACATCTCCTTCAGACACAGAAATACAGTTCAGTTGATCACACACCACAGATAAAAGGTGTAGTTAGGTGCATACTAACTCATCTTCTGAGACAGTGATGTTAAGATGCTGAATTAAAAAGAAATAACTAGATTATTTTAAAATCCAAGTGACACTGGTAAAAAAGCCACCATCTTGAGGAAATCCCCAAGTCAAGAAAAACTCAACTGTCGCCGTGAAAAATGAAAAGAAAATTACTTCCCCACTCCCAGCCTCCATATAACTTAAAGTTAGGAGAGGATTCTACCTGATCGCAATACTGAAGCCTTTAGTCACAAGCTGTTGGAGTTCATTAGTGGATACCCTGTCCATGAGACTATCTTCTTCAGAAGGTAACTTGCCATAGCCTTTGACAGTGAGGCCTGGGTGCAGATGACACATGCTACAGATCTGGCTTGACGACATGCTGGGCTTTGCCTCCCCAGAGGCCGGACCAAAGGAATGAGATGTGGAGCCACAGGCAAAACTTGTGCAGGATTACCTGTGTCACACTGGGAATCACCCAGCCCAGTCAGCACCAATTCCTTCCCTAACAGATTTATGACATGAGCAGTAGGTATTCCTCTTGCCTTGTGAACTATTTGTCTCAGAATCAAGCTGATATACAGGTGTTGGATGATCCAAAGTCTAGCTAGCCACCTGAGCTCACTTTAACATAACCTTTACTAACAAGAGCTGGAGAAGAGTCTGAAGTCTAAGCTGCTTGATAAGAGTAGAGAAAAGGTGTGAAAATGGGACTTGTCTGAAATAGCTCCTCTTCTTGATACAGCACATCAAATGCATGTCAATACCAAGAGAGATCCATCTATACATATAATGTGGCTCCCAATGCACCAAATCTAGCTGCTTACATTTTGTGCTAACACCTACAATAAAACATATGAATTATGTATTGCATTACCTATTCTCTTCATAGATATAAAGGAAAACATAGAAAGCATGCTATCTGAAAAGATACAACTCCCCCAGGAGCAAGAAAAAAAAATCAAATAAACTAATTGTGGTTGCAAGGCATTTTGTATCTCATGTGATGCTTCATAACTAACTCCATGGCACTGTCCATGAGGACACACAGAATTTGAAGGCTCTCTTGGTCTTCCGCCGGCACTGCCACCCTTCTCCCAGACTGCATCTCTTTGAGGTAACAAATCTGCTCAACCACTACCTTCACAGTTTTTATACCAGTAAAGTCAAAGAGAAAACTAACAACTTGGAGCTTCCCCAGTACCAGGACAACTTCAGGCCCAGGTTCAGTGTTTCCAGGGGCAGAAGATCTTTTCCAGACTTTAACACAACAAAATTTCTCCCTTCAAAGCTAGAAGTAGACAAAGTAAGAAGAAAAAACTTAAGCAGACTGAAAAAGTTTACTTGCTAGCTTTGACTGCACTGTTGTCTATGCAGTGACACTTCTGGGAATACAGCTGCAATGACAGCAGGACAGTGTTTCTGGAACTGTCCTGATCACTCAGGCATACTTCTGGGAAAAGCCTAAAAAATACTGGCCCCAACAGGTGAGTGAGTTCTCTTCACTTGAAAGATCCTCTGCTATGTCAGTAAACCCCACATATTTGAATGTACTGAAGCCTCTAAAAACTGTTAGTTCATAAAAAATAAGAAATAAAGATACATTCAGATGCGGATGATTCATTTTCTGGAAGAGAAGAAACACTTCAGTTTAAGCCAAGATAACTCTCACCTTGCATACTTCGTCAGTGACTCAAGGGCATACAGGCACATCCTAAGTGGAATCACAGATTTACCTCATTCTAGACTTAGCCTTTTCTACTGCTACACTCAAAACACTCTCTTATACACAGCTGCTACCCAAACTAGTCATCTGAATCATGGTCCAAGCAGTCTGCGCCCACAGGACTGAGAATTTTCCACATGCCAAGAGCTTTACAAAGAAGGTTTCCATGCAAAACTATCTCCTTGTAGTGTAGGAGACAGAGAATTGCTTCTGCCTCTAGATTCCACCTTGGATCAAACCCCATGGAGAAGAGAGATGTGGCTGACTAACAGAGCTCATGCTGTACTGTTACCAGAACAGCCATCACCAGCCATAACACAAAAAGATAAGGTACACGGCCATCAGGAAGATGCTCTTCCTGATCTCTGCACACTATGTCTCTTCTTCCCTTCAGCCTTCAGCTTCCTTCCTTCCTTCATGCAAGTAATTCTTACCCTTTCTCTTTGTCCTGGAAACTTATCAGTCATTTCTGTCAAAATATCAGCTAAAAACACATGAAATAATTAAGAGGGTGCAATAAAAACATCAGAATATAGAAAAAAAAATTACAAAATACTAATCCTTGATGTATTTTACGCTGATGTATAAGACATGAATACCTTTTGTATAGACCAAGTTTTGCAGTCTCTAAGCACTGTAAATGTCTCTCTACAGTTTAACCATTCCTCGGTGTGCCATGTCAGTAAACCTTAAATCAGTTAAAAAATATTTACAGTTTTAAATACTTCAAATTTCTAACAATCTCATTAGGAAAGCCCTTAACCAAATGCTCAGCTTCTAGCACGTAATGGAGTCTTACTAACTTCAGTACTCTCTTGACAGAGTCAAGTCATGTAACACAAGATCCAGGTTTAATTCCCGGCTTTGTTCTCCCTGCTTAATTTTCCTCCACAGTTTTATTTCAAAACTGATCAGAAAATCTCCAAAACCAAAAAATCATCTTTTCAGAAACAAATCTTTCTCAGGATACCACTAATTAAAGTGTGCCAGTTAGAAATTTAACTTAAAAGATGTTCTCCCATCTCTCTTGCTTTACTTCATCAGCTGTGAAAAGATCAGACATCACTTATTAAAAAGGTGACTCTGCTGGGTCAGGTGATATTTTTCCTACTCAGAAAGATTTTGATTCCATGCTGTAACTAATCACATGCATGCAATGAATCACTGACATGATTCCTATAAATTTTAACCACAAGCTGTATATTTGGATGTGAAGCAAAAAGGGGTATTACATTTTGAAGCTGACCTCTGTTTTCCAGTGGGATTATCAAGAAATCAGATTTTTTTAATGATCTAAGTTTGCCACTACTTTGTGTGCAGCATTTTATGTCAAAATTGTTATACGTATCTTCACAATTATTATATACATTATTCCTCTTTACTTTTCATAAAGAGGATCTGCCATCCTTCTTGTTTCTTTCAATTTGTTTTTTCAGTTGCAATAACTTTTGGTACCATACTTATCTATTAGCATATCTTAACCTTACATCTGTCCCTAAGCAAGATAACTTTACTTTCTTTGTCCCACAATTCATATGTAAAATTTAACACACTAATCCTTTAAACAAAAAACCCTGTGCATTTAGTTCAGATTAATTTTCAGTAACAATATGCTTACGCAACCATAGAACAAGCATGTTTTGTAAGAGGTGATCTTAAAAGGAAATGAAAATAGAAAACACTGCAAAAAAAAACTGGAGAAAAAAACTCAACAAGAATCCCTTACTTAATTAGGAAAGAAGTGAACATTGTGAAACACAGCTAGCTTTTTTTCCCCACCCAAAATTAGTACATATTTTTCTTCCCAATTCAAGCTGAGATGCAGAAACTGTAGGAACTGGAACAAAAATGCAACAGTAAGACTTGAATATACATCGTTATGCACATCTGTCAGTGGAAGAAACCGAAGGCAATGGTGAATCCCACAGAGATCAATAAACCCACATCCCCTTTCTTTGTTTTTGACAACATACAAAAATGTTGATATAACAACACACTGGAGATGGTCCCTTCTTGGAATTTTACACTTAAAATATATTTTTCAAAGCCACCTTTTCCATTACCTTCCAAACAGAAATTCAAAATGTATTTCTACAGAGTTACTGGAATTTTGAGTTGCAAATTCTGGAACCATTTCTTACCAAGTAGTAGGAGAAAGAAAAGTAGACCTGTAGACTAGAAAATTAAGTCTTGGAAATCCTAATTTGAGCTCAGATCCCATGATTTCCTGGAAAATGAGAGACCTCAGAGTCTCACAACATCTCTTGTGAGGAGAAGAGAAATAAATTCACCTTCCATTTTATTTTGTCTGAGGTTTTGGAGAATTGTCATGGAGTTGGTTGGTGTGTTGGGAGAACGGTATTTTTTGCTTTGTTTTAATAAAAGTGAAATTATCATAGGCATTTGAGACTATGGACTGCATTCTGATAGATGTCTGGAGGTGGGGGATTTCTTTTTGGTAGAGATTTTGATTTGTTATGTGAATGCTCATAGTTCAAGATAAGTGGAATATAAAATTCCTTCCCTCCTTCTCTCAATCAGAAATTAATGTATTGTGAGGCAATAAAGTTTCTCAAAATCCATGAGAATACTAGGAAGTTACAGAGTATCATTTACATATTGCTAGCAAATAACATGAAGTGGGTGGAACAGTTATTATGTAGTTTATAAAGACATGATTGCCACTCAATATAAAAAAGGGATAATATAATAATAAATTATGACTTATGTTACTCATAACTGCTAGAGAACATACTTCCAAATTGAAGCTGAATACATCATGTAGAAAATTAAATGTCTCAACAACTATAAACCTATCTTTACTAAAATAGAACCATATGCAAACCATGAATATCCAGAAAGAGTATGGTGTAAGACACAAATAATTATAAGAAAAAGAACATATTGCAACTATGAAGTATAACAAGGCAATAAACCAGGAATACAAGAGTGTTTAGCAGCATTAAAGCTATGAAGATAGACTGACAGTTTAAAAAGTAACCTCAATTAAAACAAGGTAAGATATGCATAAAACTAAAACATACTTTAAACAACCCAAAACTAATTTAAGTTTAGGATTGAATGCACATCTGTGTAAAATATTGAATATACCCTTCAAGAGACAATTTACTTTCAAGTTCATAAACTTCTGAAGAAAATTTCCTCTTCCCTCCTTAATACCTTGACAGATAATCAGGTACTTTCAAGTGTGTTTCTTGGAAGAGGTGAATCTTACAGCCATTTCCTAATACTTCCCTATGTAATCCCATCAGATGTGAGCAGACAGAAGGTACTTACCATTAGAGACTGAAAGCAAAAAAAAAAAAAACCAAAACAAAAAGCCTCACCTTTCCTATGAGAGCTAAAATCCTGCTCAAATTAAGAAGTTCCTATTAAATGAACAAATGTGTTTGTAGGATGTCATTTCTTTCTTTCCAAAACTTTTCTTTTGAAATGGAAAAACATTACAAGTTTTAGAAGTTCCCAGCACTGCTGTGAAAAGAAATTCAAACCTGCCAATACTGGTGGGTCGCAAAGCAGGACACATGAGACTCCCTGCTACACAGCTGTAGAGTTGTCTGGAGTGTATTTGGCATTTGTCGATTCCAGGAGTAGCTGTTAGATGTCTGGGAATCTGTTCAATCTCTGCCCAAACAGCAGGACTGGTAAGTCTACACACGTAATCTAGTTATTTTGGTTTTAATGTCCACTAAATATGAAGGGATATTTTTTTTTTTCTGGAAGATCTTAGGACTTTAGCATGTTATTGCTTAAACAATTTCAAGCAGCTCACTAGAATGGCAGAAACTGACTTTTAAAACTCTTCTCTGAAGCAGGTTTAAGATAGTTTTCTTAAGTTAAAAGATCAACAGCAAGAAGGTCTCCTGCTCCTGTACAAAAGCTGCGGCTCTCTTCTTTTTTAAATCATTTAAGGCTACCTTTCCTCTTTAGGAATTAAGAAAGAAGCTTGAATTAACTTACATACTTCATCAAAAATCAGAATAAACTGCTCATGTAATAAGCAATAAAGGTATGTTAGAAATTGATAAAACTATACGTGCTGAGTAGAAAGTAAATGAAAACAGAGGATAGAACCCAATATTAAGTCTGCTTCCATGATAAAAGGAAAGAAGCCAAATCAGATTTGGGGTGTACTGTTCTTCAAAACAAAAGTCAATCAGCAACAACACATGTTGTGATTTAGAATATCCAAAATGCTTAAGTCACTGAGGTGGCAACACTATTCATGGGAACCTGTTAGCATTAATGCTTCAAAAGTGAGACAGAAAGGAGAGCTTCTCTACATGAGTAGATAGTAGTTTTATTATGGTTTCTTCATTATCTAGTTCCAGAGCTACCTAAAGCTCATTAAGGAAAAATAAAACAAAAAAAACCTATGGCTTTTATTGTTTCTGTTTCATTTCCATACATACCAAAATCTGTTCATTTCAGATGATAAAGTGGGGCAAGCGGAAAGAAAAGAAGGTTTACAGAAAAAAGCAAACATAACACCATTGCATAGGTCTGGTGGGATGTAACTGACTCTTTGAGGCACACAGTGCCACACATGGACTGCGCTAGCAGAAGAAAAGCAACACTGACAATGGGTCATACAGAAGTGCCCTGGTTCTACTCATGGGGAATGGCCAGCTCCGTTTTTTGCCTCACCTTCCACTTCAGCTCCTGGACAAAGCAGGGACAAATCTCTCAGCTTCAACCATGTTTAGACAGATTGAAGCTGCTTTTCAAGTTCAGTAGTCACACAAACCTGTTATCCAGTGCTGCACCAGCAGTGAAAAAAAGTTTGTTTTTCTTAATTCTGTAGTTCTCATACTAAGGACAGAGAAGATCAACTTGGTTCTACAGTTAGCAACGTAAGTGCACAGAAATGCTAAAGATACAGTTCAGGGATGCTACAGGCACAATAGCTTTGTAGCATGACCTCTGCACTTGACAGCAAGGCTTGCTTTCATTCTAGCATTCAGAGCAGTGAACTTCTCAACTATAAAAAGAACATCCAATTTTTAAAAACACATTAGATTTGCCAGCAACTTCCCTCAGTCTCCACCATTGTCCCTTTCCTGCCCTCACTTCTTCACTTTGTCCATCTCCTTAAGTGGCCATCACCCATTTCCCCAGCAGCTGTCTTGTTGGCATCCCATCCCCCTATCAGTAATGGCTTCCTTTCCTCCCCATGGGAGGTACACTGCTGTTTCAGGCTCTCTATGTCTCCTTTCCTATGTTAATTCCCTCTAATCTAAATAAAGTGTATTTCAGGAATGTCTCAGTATGACAGCAAAGTACAATGGGTATGAAGAGGCCACTTCATCTGCACAGTTAGCAACTATCTTCTTGGATCTAGATGATGCTTAAAGTCCCTTCCAACCCAAACCACTCTATGATTCTCTGATTCTTTCTTTCGTGTACTTGAAGAAAGTACAAAAAAGCTGCAAAGAACATAATGTCATTCAAATAAAGCAATTCTGACAGACTAGCCTAGAATGTCACATACTCACTGCTTTATTTTAAAAAACAGAAGATAAAAATATCTCTTTCTCAAGTAGTCATTTCTTTTTAAAAACACTCCTTGGGAATCTCTCTCCTGCCTATGCCAACCAATCAGCCAGCACTGCGGATTTCAGCATGCCAGCAGCACGTTCCACACAGCACATGGTCCCACGCCACCTCACACGTCATCGCAATGGGACCACAATGCTCAGCCGAGGAAGAACTTGAGGCTTGTTATGAGAAAGCTTTTAGATTAATACACATAACTGGAAGTTTTGCTGTTTACAGTCTGGGGTTAATGTCAGAAGTTATTCTGTTTTGTTTTGAAAGCATCTATTTTCAGAGTCCCTCTTACAACACCGATAAAGGAACACAAACTATCACTTAGGGGTGAAGAGTTATTCCTCCCCACTGGTGCAATTCAGCTCAAACAGACCTCTCAGTTTACCTCTTAGGGAGGGATGATCTCCTCATCCAGACAACTGTCCGAGACCACCCCTTCTTGGCAAGCTCCACAGGAACATACTGTTCTGTGATGGCTACTGTAGACTGAAAGATCCTGAAATAATGAAGCTGAGTAACTGAGCAGAAAGATGGAGTTCTTGGGGCTCCTTTATTAAACCTTCAAGTACTGATGCTCATCTTTTGTTACAGTACAGAAGTGACACTTTCCAGCTACACTTTGGAACAGAGCTAGTTCATCCTCGCTTTGTCAAAAGCAAAATTGCTACAACAGTGAGAAAGTGCAAATCTGCATGTTTTCAGGCCCCCGCAGAACCTGTTGCATCGACAGAACAACATAATGGATGAAGGGAAACCTGTGGTGTCAAGTGTCCCAATGAAATGATTTTCTGTCTAGAAAGGAAAATGAAAATCCACCATACGTATGCAGTAAAGACCCATAGACTTAACATCATCTAAGTTAATGACCAAACAGATGCATTTTTATGTTGCCATCTTAAAACGCACCACAAAAGTAAGGGAAGCAATGGAGAAAGAGATTATAATTTTCCTCAAGACTGCTGAAGAAACCCCCAACATGTAATAAAATAAGATTAACGAATTAATTTATACCCATCTAAAAAGCCTCTTAAGCTTTGTTTGGCACAGCTGTGGCACTATGCAACACCCATTAGCACAACTCTGAAGTAGTCCCTGTAGGGTAAGAGAATGCAGCTGCCTTTCTGAAATCATGATGAATTTGGGTTGATAAAACATGCCAAAATTGAGGATGGAGTTTCATTTTGAGCACAGGGGGAAGGGGAGGTAGGTGCCTTTGACTAACTGAATGGAGACCAAGAACTTGCGCAGGGAGAACAATACTAAACCTCCTGCTTCCTTCAAGTCCTTCTCTGTACGTGGGTGATTGGCCACTTCCTATATCCCTCTTAAATCCTTCTTAAGATTCTTGAAGTGTCATCAACAACATTGAGACCTGTTTTTCTGGTGTGGTACATAATCTTCTCCAAGCTGTGGCTGACAGCAAGGCTAGAAGGGACATAACATATAAGTTAAGCTACAGTAGACCATCGAGAATGAGAAAAGCCTTTTGTTTTTGTGTGGGTTTTTTTTGTATTGTTTTTTCCTTTTAAATATTAAGTATATTTGCGAAATCCTTTGTGCTTTGAAGGACTCAATATGAAGTTCAGTTCCTCTGTGATCTGGAAATAAAGTTTGGAGATTAATGTCCTTGCCCACACTTTAAATCATAGCTCAGGAGTCCAGCAGGATTCTAGGAGCTGTGAGGGGTCAGCATGCAACCTTTCTGTGATATACGTTACAGTGATTTGAATTAGCAAGAAAAAAGACCTTAATTTAATTTAATTAGAAAATATGGTGGGGTTTTTTTTGTATTTTTATGTTCTTTCATTGTTTTCCAGTAGAAGGGCTGATACCTGCTACCTACATTTTTTTTGTTTTGTTTTTTCCAAACATAGCTTTTTTAATTTTTTTTTAAATAATGGCTCTTTTTGCCAATAAAAATACCCTGCATATTCACTTAAGCAATTCCACTGATTAACACATTTATTCTAAGTTTAATTCCTAGATGTTAAGGCAGAATATAGTAAATTACTTTTCCTATTTACTATAGAGGATTAATGTACTTACTCTTAACTTATATCTGCTTTCTTTTGAATGTAAATTCAAATTTCATTAAAGTGCAGAAAAAAATACAGCTTCAGAACTGCTTTTAGTCAGCCAGCCAGTTAATCATACTAATTTTTCAAAAGAAAGAATGCATTTAACCAGATTTATTAGAATAGACTTTCTGCATGATATTAACTGGTTTACTCACAAGTACCTGCAGTTAATGGATCGAACCAACAGTTTTTAAACACTGTGTCCACAATACTTTAGTGATGAGATTTTGATTTTTGCTCTTGCTTGTTTAAAGGAATACAGTAGAAATGAAACAATATTTTAGGATTTCTCTCTTTGTTTTTTATGGTTTTTTTTTCTCTTAACTTCCAGAAATTTCTCAGCTTTGTATGAATCAGTTACTGAACTGAAGTAAACTGCAATGAGACAGTATTTTTGCTGCATTTGCAGAATGACAAGAGCTGTCCCAAATAGATTAGCTGCTTCAAAAAACCTCTGGGTCCAGACACTCAGCCAGAGATATCTCCCAGCTTAATGGATTTGGCTTTCTGCAGAAGAAAGCTTTTTGAAGCTTCCCAAATATTTCATCTACAGTAATGTAAAAGAAACAGTGGCTACACATACCACAGCACTACAAATATTTTCTACATTTTTAAAAATAATTTTAATAGAGATTACCAAACTGATGCAGGTCTTTCACAGCCTCCTATTTCCATTAATTTATTTGACTGTCTATATTCTGAGCAAAAATCAAGATGAAATAAAACCAAACCAAACCAAAAACCCAAACAATTTTAACAATATTTAATCTGAAGAAGTTTCCAAATTCTGAAGTCTACTTGCAGTAGTCACAAACAATATTTACCATTACAAAAAGTCTCTTTTTAAGCTTAGCCTCCCAATTTCTCAGTTATTGCATCTATCAATGCCACCTTAAATAGGATACCAGATTAGACAACATATTTTGTATTAGTTCTCAGAGAGTCAGCTAGGACCAAGGCCTTAAAATGAAATGTATTTATAAATGCCATTTACAACTCTTTCACATTTCATGAACTTGATCCAAAACTTGAGGATTTATACAAGTAAATGAAAATCTAAAGAAAATTTGTACTTCTTTCCTACTAGACATAGATCTCTAAAAGCCTCGATTATCTAAATAGATTCCCACTTTAGTTTTTTATCCATACAGCCTATTACTTGGTTTGCAGCTGTGTCATGACCACTGAGCAGCCTCAGCTCCTCACACTTGATCATTTCATCTTACACTTTCTCTCCAATCCTCCACTCCTCCTCTATCTTGGCAATGCTCCCAACATATGCAATCCCAAACTGTGTCAGCACCACCAGATGGTTTTTACCTGGTCATTAAGGAAAATAAACCAACAGACCAATCTCTAATTGCCCCTTGGGATCTTCTAATTAGTAACTTCTCCTTAACCAAACAATCTCCCCCATAAACAAAACTCACTGCCCTTTGTCCATTAGCCAGTTCCTTGGCAAAGGGAGTTTCTTACACTAACCCCTGTCTAAATTACAATGCCTAATGTAGGGTGCTTTAAAGGCCTTGCTGAAAACAAAACAGGTTTGAACTGCTGCATTTCCTTGCCTGTAGAATCAGCTTCTTATCAAAAAAGCTATCAGGTAACTCTGGTGGTAAACATCTTTGGGAAACTGTGTTGCATTTTAACTCAAAACATTTGGACCTCATCTATCCTGGCCTCTATTTCTGCTTCCTTCCCCTGGCCTCCTCCCTTCTAAGGTTCAGACTGGCATTAAAGTATCACAAAACTAGTGGACGCAAGTATCAAACCTTGAGTAACAGATGCTGCTTATAATGAAACACCTTCCACTGTACCTACTAGAGCAAAGTCAGGCATTTTTCTCAGTTAATGACAACAAATGCTGTAATTTGATTAGATACCAAGGAAACCAGTTCACAAAACGGACATTCTAGCATTTCTAGTGATCCCTATCTAAACCTCAGCTTTGACAACTTTCTGACAGACTCCAAAAATCAGGTGATTTTTTCTTGTTTTATGATCCTCAACTTCTGGACAATCCAAATAAAACAGAGGGAGTGTGGCCAGCTCCTGCCTGTCTACATCATGCAAGTATAGATGTGAACAGAGACGCAGGAAAATTAATCCCAGCAGTGAACATGGACTTGTTTCCCAAGTAGAAAGGAACACAGCTTCGAATGAATGAATGAATGAAAGTAAATAATAATAAAAAATAATCCTCCTGGCCAAAATAAATAATTTTAGGAAACAAACAGATGGAGCTGTAAGGAGGAAACAAAACTTGGTTTTTAAGTCTTAAAACCAAAATTGCTTCTGTTGTCTTTGATGTGAGTTAAGCTGTACTAAAGGTCAACGAACATTGGAACAAATATTGCTAAATACCGTGCTCAATGGATAAAAAGAACACGAAAGTTTGGCCTTTTTGTACATCACACATCACACAGTGATCTCACCAATGTTACCAGCTGGGGACTTGCAGACCACATTGACCAAAAAAGGGAAAATGCTTCGTGCCTGAAATCCTTTCCCAGTTACCTCACCCGGCTTTTGCTCGCGTTTCTGCAGTAATTGCAGAGGTCATTTCTTTAAACTCAGATGGAGTAAATCAACAGGCTATCCAATGCAAAGCTGGGTTTGTGTAGTCTCTGGAGAGAACTCAGCTTTATTTAAACTGAGTGTGTACAGAAAAGGAAGAACTGAAATATGTGCAATAAAAACAGAAGAGCGAGTAGTATAAATCGAGAAGAGCAAGTGATGAGGATTTGTGTATTGCTGGTTTGATTACAAACACTAATGTTTTACGGGGAAAGATTCTCAATTTGTTGGATACCTTCAGGTTTTTGAAGTGCATGTGAAGAATTAGTCTTTAATATTATTCTTATGATGTTCTAAAACCACTTGAACTTTCACTCTGGGTTTATGTTGTCCTTGTATTTGAAATAAAGCTTTGCAACATCAACAGGATATATTTTATCCTCCATAATATCTATGATTCCTGTGATTGTATTTTTTGCCTAAACTTGATATAGCTTTGAATAAAGAAAGTATTCTCATTCGCTTTATCAGACACAGCAGTAGCATAGCCCTACAATAGTTCATCATGTAGTAAAAACCTTGCAAAGTTACCTATTAAAATAAAACAGTAATTATCACAGCAAAAACTGTCATTAATTTATAACATTTTCTCTTTTTTGTTCCTGCATGTGTGCAGCAGGGTGGCGGGATGGGGGGGAGTGCTTGTTTTTATCTCCAGTTAAATTTCATCTGGTGTCTAAGAAAAGAAAAAAAAGCCAAGTTAAGCACTTTTAAGTGCTCTCTCACGTAATCTTCCCCACATCAAAATCTGACAGTAGTATCTAGTATCATTTCTAGTTATGTATATTGGTAACACAACTGTCCCTTATTTTCTTTTTCCTCCATAAATTTGGAAACACAGCTTAACAAGGTACTAGAACTGATCATTTCAAAGACAAATTAAAAGAGAGAGAATCCAACACTCATCAATGTTTATAAAACATGTCTAACAACGTAAGACTGATCACAAAGACCAGCTGCTTGCATCTCTAGCTACTGCTGAAATTGCCAATACAAAAGGCACATACATTATTAACCTCATGCTTCTATACCTGATCTCTTGCAATGCTGGTCCACAAGATGTTACAATGCAAATTAATTGAAAATTCACAGCTCTAGAAATACATAATATGACACAATTATCAACCATGCTGTGGAGTCTGCACTATTTCAGCCTCTCCTCAGAAAGGAACACATGCACAGAAGTTTCCTGGTTTTTTGGAGGGGAGAGGGATAGCAGACAAACTGAAGCAAGTCTGGGTCTGAAATGAATGAAATCCTATATGCTGTTGTAAGTTAATACAAGGGATAAAACCAGCTCAAACTCGGTATTTCACAGCAAAAAGTAACAGGTGATATACACTCCATACAGCTGGCATGTGTAGAGATGACCTCAAAAAAAAAAAGACATTCTCATTGTCCTCTGAAACTTGGAGCTGAAACCCAAGCCACAAGAAAGCATGTATTCTTTTATCTGGCTATCAGTTCAGATCACCCTAGAGAAGTTGAAAGAACCAAATCTCTCTGCACAGCTTCATTAACTGCAGACAAATAATACGCAAACTCAACTCATCCCGTATCTGTAAGAGTTTAGAAATACTCAAGGACTGAGCTGGGTGAACAGAAGTGAAGGTAAGTGATCTGACCACATTCTCTATTCTACTAGTATTGACTTTTGGAAAGCCCAAATTTCTACTCTTCACACTGGTCTTATTATTCCTAGCTCACACGTTGCTATCTTGTAATTACTAGAAAAACATCATTAAATGTAACTAATCTCTCAGTTCTTTGTATTGATTCCGTTTAGTTAAAGGCCAACTGTAATTGCTTCCACTGATGCATATAAATTCAGAGGCGAATGTTTGTGTCACCATCTGGGTTATGCAGGCAGTACGAATCTCTCATTTTTTGAGCCTGAGAGTTGAACTTTATGAGCAATGCAAGAAAGTAGTTTATTTGACATTTTATACAACAATGAGCCGGAAGAGCTCTATATATAGTATCAGTGTGTCAAGCCAGTATCCTGGGCTGCCCAAAACAGGCACAACACTACATAATAAAGTCCATTAGACACTGAAATAAGAGTTAACTGAGCCAGGCTCCCTCCTGAACTCATTCAGTACACTGTTGTGTGACCACAAAGAAGTCAAAATGATCACTATTTCCACAAATTATATAAGATGGGCAAATGTCCATATTTTATCTGGAAGGGATATGAAAAAGAAACCAGCCATTGTGATATCCTATACAGAGGGGACTCAACCAGCCCTGTCGGGCCCAGACTTTCCATTAAATACTTGTTGAGTCAGAAAACGAAGGACTCATCTTCAGTTAGATCATTAAATACGTGTTGACATCTACTGAGTGACGTAGTCAAGGGAGACAAGAGCGTCTGCAGAGAGCTCTGTGAACTGCCTGTGGATTGTCTCTCAGATAAACTAGGACGGTCAACAGTACGTAAGTTTAGGCTTTCAAACAGGGCTCTGCAGAGATGAATGATGCCCCCTGAACTACAGGAATATGAAGCAAAATGGCAACACAAAGAACTGAACAACCCAACTAAAGCCTACTGAAAACTAGAAATAATTTTGTGTTGGGATTTAAATTCTGATTTGTGCAACATGGCAAATAAACTCCCAGCCCTGCATCTCACAGCAGCACAGGGGTGGGACGAAAAGAATGCAGCTGTACACAAAAACATATCAAGTAAGAGGGTAAAGAACATCCATCTCAGAAAAATCTGACCTCGAGTTCACAGTAAAAATTCTTCTCAAACGTTTACTTAGTTCCTGTGCGGAAGTAGCCTCATCTGTTTGCTACACATTCACAGGAGCAGTACAAAAAGTGTAAACCCTCGGTCTCTCTTTCCAAGAGCTCTGTTCTTCTGAGGTTTGCTGAGTACAGCACGTGAGCAACCTCAGCTACAACATCAAACAGAAGTATTTTTTCCTACCCATTTAACCTTACAAACGGAAAATTTCCTGGAAAAATGTACAAGCACTAATACAAGATGCAAAATGCTTTCAGAACTAGCATATTTATGTAGACAGAAGGAAATGTTACTAAACATATCTCTAATTGCCCACCTAAGCCTTTATGCATTGCTCTGAGATTGTGATCAAAACAGCCACTGATAACCACTTAAGACTCCAAGTTTAGGCTGAAATTAGCTCTTCTAGTCTAATGGTTCATTTCAACATCTTTTCCCCCAGTGTATCTCATTTCCTGGGCTGACAACTGGACCCTGGTATAGACAATCTGCACTAATTCTTCAACACAAATTTAACACTTAACACCAAAGAATTGGTTTAAATCACCAACTGGAGCACTTCCACAACGGAAAAATCTCTGGGCAACATGAAAATGAATACTCTGCATTGTATCAGCTATGTAAAGTAGAGAGGGAAAGCAGAGACAAGTGAGAGAGTATGGCTGAAACACTGACTTCTTTCTGTCTTTATACAATAGCCACTTGAGGGCCACTGCACCCAGATAAGCTGTTGAACCGTTCTGTGCCATTCTGGGTTAACTCAAGATGCAATGTTAACATGAAGGCAGACACCAGAATATGAACGCAACTCCAGATGGTAAGAATGTGCAATAGCAGTAAGAGCTGTACCCTGTGCATATAATCAGTCTTTAAACTCTATTTTTAAATCGGCTCCTTCTCTGAAGCAAAGTATCCAATATAATTTACGAACACATTAATAAGGATGGCATCAAGTATGTTTGAATACAAAATACTTGTTTTCAGTCCAGCCTTCAAAACACACTGATAAACTCAAATAAACATGAAATGAAAAAGAACTGTTTCCACAGCCACTTACTTTTGCTGCTCCTATTTGCTCTTTGCGAAACTTCTCCAGCGGTGCTATTAGCACATCATTAGCATTCTGGATCTGCAAAGTTAAACATAAGACGTATCTTTTTAAAACAGAATATTTGCTGGAAGTGGAGTCACTCTAACTCTGACAATGTGCAAGACTGAAAAAACCTTGCCTGCAACATTCTGGTAAGAAGATATGGATGGGTGAGTCAAACAGTTACATCCTCTTTACATAAAACATACAACACACATGTTTACTAGTCTACTACCTATCGCTTTCATGAAGCAATTTCTAAAGCAGTTGTAATGAATGATGTAGTAAGCTTCTCTGCAATACGTAGACGGGTTTTCTGGTATTTTACTTCCATTCCTTCTGTCCTGCCCAGAACCGGAATAAAACCCAAAAACTTTCACACACATGTTTTGGCAGAATAGAGAAGACAAACATAGTGGTACTGACAGCACTGCCTAGAAAAGCCTGTGTATACAGAATCTGAATCTTTGACTGCTGAACCTTTTTGGCTATCTTGGGCTATTTTGGCTAACAGAAGAAAAATAAGGCAGAGAACTCTAAAATGAAAAGTGGACAATTTACAAAACACTCCAGATTCTTTCTACTTTTCCAGTTATTAAACTAATCTAAGACACCCTGCAGTTACTTCTACCACTTTAACCTAAACCAGGATTCCTAATGAATCACAGTTTCCCCCTCATAGCCTCTGTTTATTTAGTGTAAATCCAGTCCTGGGAGCCCCTCTCCAAAGACCATTCCCAGCAGCAACCACCAGAAATTGTCCCTAGTTATTTGGACTGGAAACACACATGCAGCAGAATACAAATGCCAGCCACGCCATTGTGCCACTCACCAAAAAACCCCTAGCATTTCACCCTGTGCCTCTTAGGGGCAGGCAGAACAAACAACTACATTACTTCACTGCAGAAAACTCAGAAGAAACTGAAAACTGCCAACACATCAGAAATAAAGCATAATAAAAACCACTACAATATTCTATTATACTATCTACAGGCAAAATGTTAGGTTTTCTGCATGAATAGCTTTTT
>JBCJKH010065529.1:0-17014 GCA_039877255.1 Loriculus beryllinus | reverse complement strand
TCTAGAAGATTCTTAAGAGCAGCCTTAACCTTACAGATAGATTTATATTATCCTCTCACTATCCATAGCCTGCTCAGCTGCCTATGGTGAAGCATGTATACAACAAAGTTCTGCTTTGACATGCGTTCAAATTAAGCTTTATTAAAAGTATACATTATTTTTTCTTTTTTTTACTTTTTATTACAAGCAGAATAAGATCATATAGTTGTGTTAGAACTATGTAAAAACATATAAACAAAAAGATATGACCTACAAAGTGATCAAGCAAGCAACCTAGAAAAACCCTGTGTCAGTGTTGTGCATGGTATGTCTTGATCCAAGGGTATGGGAAGTTTTATCTTGACTTATTCTAGCTATCTAAAAACTAAGCCAGCTGCACACAGACAG
The DNA here is from genome assembly GCA_039877255.1 of Loriculus beryllinus. NCBI lineage: Eukaryota > Metazoa > Chordata > Aves > Psittaciformes > Psittacidae > Loriculus > Loriculus beryllinus. The sequence continues at coordinate 16,627 of JBCJKH010065529.1, read as the reverse complement.
TTGAAAGAGATGTATGTGTCCAGAGGGCTATTTATCCCTTCTGCCTTAGACATGTATCTTGAGCTGAAATGAGCTGACCTATTCAGGTCCATTGACTACTGAAGGATTCTATTTTAGAGCTTCTAAAATTAGGTTCTGACTATGAATTGAAAGAAAGAAAAGAAAGACTCTTTTTTCAGAAGCATAGCTGAATTAAATTTAATCAAGAAGAGTATTTCAAACACCTACCATTAATGTGAAGGAGTACAGGAAAAGAAGAGTGCTCAGTTAAGCCTGGACTAATGTTACAATTTTAAATGGAGCAGTACCATCAGGAACTCTGAGTAAAACTGAGCTTTAATATTCTCATTTTTTAAAACTCATCTTAGAAAAATAGCTTTTCTGATGTCTATGGCTTGTGAGGCACAACTGGTTGAGAATTGATGTAAAGTAAAAAAACAGATGGGCAACGCTAAACACCTTGAATTTTTCATGTACTTTGCCAGTGAACTATAACACCTGATGCAAGATAAGTGCTTGTACTTGCATCTTACATGAAAATTCAGCTTGGATAAAAATGCTCAGGATACTAATTCCTCTCATTTTACACTAATGTACAAATGCAGGACTTACTGCAGCCATTCCCTGTTGAATGTACAGGCATATTTAGGTTGTCCCTTCCCAGGAACAATAAAAGGTTTTCTACAATAGGGAGTTATGGAAAACCTACAAGCAAAAATCTTTCTTATTTGGGTTTCAATATAGCCCACAGAACTGCATGTTCATCTTGTCAGTAGGAGATAAGTTTCCCAAGAATATAAAATGGAGGGTTTTACTTGATGGCTAAGAGATCAATACTACCATCCGTGATAGTAATGGTAAAGCATTGCTGATCTTGAAAACATCTCTAACTTTTTCAGTGTACTTCACTGAATACCAGCGAAGGTATTGAACACCTTTTAGGATTCATGAAATGCTGAAGCATGGAAATTCCTCAGTAACAGAAAGGTTGAGGTAATAGAAATTGAGGTAAGGTTACTCCATGCAGATAAATGATGTGTGATAGAAATACTGATACCTGAATAATGATGTGAAAATTTTCCTTTAAGACCGTTGCCTGGAGTGCCCATTCTAGAGCAGGTAAAATGTATAAAGGGCAGCAGTACACCAGTTCAGTATTCAGTATAAAGTCTCATGTGAGTGTGCAGGTGACACAATACTTCAGAGCTGTCAGATATAATCCTGGTACCTTAAGCACAAGCTGATTCATTAGGGCATGTTTTCTAACCAGTGTGTGCTCTTTTGAGAAGACAGGGTAGGATATGACTTACTTAGCTTGTAGGGGTATTGTCTGTTTTGCCCTGAATTTGCTCAAAGGATATTAAATATGTCAAAGCTGATGTGCTCAGATTTTGGTGAGGCACCTGGAAGGGAAGGTGGCTGGAGAAAGGTCCATGGTAAATGTCTGAATTAGGGCTTCCTGAGACACCCACTGTACACACATGAAAATTCAAGCACTGCTAACTAAACAAAGCTGAGAAAGTGTACCAGGCAAACATCAATATTTGAGGAGACATCTGACATGTCACATGTGAAACACCCTTAATTTCTTGTAATCACACTGTAGAAACAGATCTGTCAATATCTAGAAGTGCTCTCAGATGGCAGTGCAGTACAAAACAATATGAAGCAAGGATGTAGAACAACCAGCCTCCCCATGTGCTCCACATCTCTTCCAAAAGCTGCTGGTGGTTAATAGCAATAACAACCTTAGAGCTGTTACCTGCTTCTTCAACTGGATGTACCTCCTGCCTGTAGATTTTCATAACATTTCTTGGGTGCATCACTTGCACAAGAAGAGCAACCTACCTTGAAGATATGTGTCCTTTCGTGGCATGGATTAACTGGACCCCATAACTTCAGCCACTTTTGAGATTACTCTGGTTTGTGCCTGCAGCATTCCCCTGGACTTCCTGAATTTCCAAAGACTTCTCTATAAAGGCTTTGATGATTCCTAGCCTTCAATACCAGAGGCCGGTGACTGTACTATACATAGTGACTAACCACTGAAACCATCCCAGAAGAGAGGAAAAAAACCTTGTTCTCATTCAGCACAAAAACTTACCTCAGTCATTGGGATATACAAGAAGTTCAGCACCTGATAAGACAGCCCACTGCAGTGCTAGGTTTTGAACCTGGAAAATCCTGTAGTCTTCTTAAATGACATAGTTGAATGAAAATACCTTCATCACCACTTTCCATGAATCTCCAAATGCTGAGACTGTTTAACTGTTCTGCCCCACACATCAAACCGTAGATATGGCTGTGGTACAACAGGACAAATCTGGAGCTGGGCAGAGAACCATTCCTCCTGGGTTTCTATTATGCTGAGCACATCTGAGCATGGACTGCAGCATTTAAGAAGGTAAGAAATCTTTGGGGTTTACCTCATTAGGGGCCCAACCCAGGGAAATTTACCCCTGCCATGGGGCATGGTTCCACAGTGGGCCATGTGGTTTCTCAACATGTGTTGGTACTTTCATCTGTCTCTTTATTTTGTCTAGGATCCAGGTGGGTGCCTCTAAGAGCAGGTGGAGAAGCTGAGTCTTTAGGTGAGGTACACTGGAACTGAAAATTCCCTTGCCTCCTACCCTGCAAGAGAAGCAGTGCAGGTCAGCAAAGAGCAGTCAGCAGGCATGCTGCATGTTTAGAAGTGGTAAGAGCAAGTGTTCTTACTAATGTGAGGATGTGATATTGATTACTACTTTTTCCTGTTATGAGCTGTGCTTTCAGTGTCTTATTTCTTTTCCTTGCAGGTGAAAAAAATAGAAGGTGCTTCAATAGAAAAGGGTCCCCTCGCAACAGATAGAAGTACCTGCTTCCCTTTCTGTCTCTTTCTCATTTCTGATACTCTATTTTTTTACCCTTGTTTTGTATAATGGCATGAAGTTGTATTTTCTTTTTGCACAGAAACTGAAGAATAAACTTTCTCAGCTTTTTGCAGCTCGAGGCTGGATTCTGTTTGTGTTTACTCATCTGCACATGTTTCCAGCTGAGACTTCTGGGCCAAACTGTAGTCACTAAATAGCATATGTTTCCTGCTATATTTCTAATTCTGTTTGTGACCTGTGCGTATTTGCAAGGGTATTTAAAGTAGTTTCTCACAGCCAGAGACTGCTGAGGGTCAGCTGATGTTTTCATCTATGGAGTGTTTGTTAACTTTCCAGCCTGCAGCTTTCTAAAATGTTCTGATGGTGTGGGAGCCACTTCCTACCTTTTGCTAGCAGTTCAGCAGCAATTAATTGCCTTCCTATCCTTCACCTGAACCCATTCATACATTCTCCCTCTGCCATGATGAATTGTACAGATCCTTCTGCCCTGCTGACAGTGGTGAGGACCAGTTTGCAGGTGCATGGGTGAAGTGTGTCAGGAGAGTGCTGTAGCATGTCGCAGATGCTGGACCAGTGGCACATACCAAACGCACCCAGTACATTCAGCTGCTGAGTCCCACGCAATGCTGTTCTCCAGCATCTGTAATGCAACCCTCTTTCTTTCAGTTGAGCATCGTAAAACTAGAGATTTAGATGCCTGTGTCTGTAGAGATAGTTTTATACTTTAATAAAAAATAGTCTTCTGCAATCATATTTTATGAAAACCTTGCTTTAACTCTTTGCTCCAAACTAGATTGCCACTTATGATCACTTTCTCAGCAGCAGATATTACAGTGAAATAGCAGTGCAGCTCATTTTTTTCTTTCACTGCAGACAGTGTAACCTGGGATACAGTACAACCTATATTTTATGTCAAAGACTAGTTTTTATATCCTTTTCCTTCCAGCTTTTCTAATGTCTTGCTTTTCCTGGGCTTTGCCCAGGTGGAAAACTTTCTGTACTCATAGTGATATGACCTATTAACTCTCTTTCATATCAACATGTTCTGCAGTGCATGTGTATTCTGAATAATATGTTCAGATTTTGAATCAAATAGAGGAGGGAAGAGGAAATTATCGTGAGATTAATACAACAGCCTTCCACAAAGATGACACAAAGAAATGTTTGTTTCAGAGATTCGAAATTGATTTTATACAATCTGTAATTTCAGCTACACAATAATATAATTTGTGCCCATTACTTATTCACAAATAATGTTTCCATTACTTATTCACACATACTGGCATCAGGATGCAACATTAATAGTCAGAAACAAGTATATTTGTGGAAGTGAAAAATCAAATCAAATACTGCACAAGTGACATTTTAATTAGGAAGAAAAACTTGCATTTTCAGTGTAATGTTATTACTTTCTTGGTTAACATTTAACTTTGAAGAGCCCTCAGGATCTGTCTACTCAGTCTACTTCCCATGCACTTAAGTATGCTGAAGGATCAAGAGTCCTGAGTACAAAATTTTTCCTATTACATCTTCCTCATCCTCATCCTTTTTAAGCATGACTGCATTTTAGAGAAGGATGTACGCAGTGTGTATTGGATTGGACCCAGTGCCTAGACGGCTAATTTATCTGGGTGAGCTGGTGATCAGGGTCTTGGCGGAAGTGTTCGAGGGGTGCCACATGAAAGGCTGTGCATACGAAAGACCGCTGCTGTATTTTGGTATTTGCTAGAGCACCTTCTCTTTTAACATTGAAGCTAAGAAACGAAGATCTAAGCCAGCAGTACCTGCTCAGATCGTGCGTCTATGTAGCCCCAAATTCTCTCACTGAGGGCAGCTAGCACAAGATCTGAAGGAAAGGATAGCAAATAAGGAAGGAGCCCAGTAATGTAGCCTCTGCCATAGCCTTCCAGCAGTCTGTGGCTTGGAGATGTCCTGAGTAAAGGTTGTATCATTGGTGTTTCATAGCTCTCAGTGGCTCTTCCATGAATTTGTCTTATCCCCTGTGGTATCACAGCCTCCTGCTGCAATGCGTTGGACAGTTTAACTAGAGATCTGTCTGTATTACATGACAGTAATGTTTAGAGACCTCCTGGTGCCTATGTTTTTGTGTTTATAATTCAATTTCAGACAAAACTCAACCAACAGGTGCACCATTGGAGAGTAAAAGATTTAGTGAAAGGATTTGCTTGCCAGCTAAAACTTCAGTGTCAGTGTCAGTCAGATTTCATTTTCCAAATATTTTGCCTAAGGCTTCTTTCTCAAACTGTACATCATTTCTTTCAGTTTTTATATAAGTGCATGATATATATGAGGTTGGCTTCTCACTGCCCTCTGCCAGTCTATCTGAGCCCACAACTCCTCCTCCATCAGGAGAGGTGTCACGAGGCAGGACCACAGGTAAAGGGGGTCTCATTGCACTTGCAGCTGTGCAGTTGTCAGTGCTTTGTTAACTGCACCAAATATTTCTTTCCAGCTCCCTTAGGCTCCTACTTTTGCAGTTCACACATGTATTCATCAAAGTAGACAATTGTGCAATGAATTTTCAACCCATTATCAGAAAAGTATTGCCATAGTATCTGTCAAATTGGATCAACCAATAGCTTTATGCAAGATGCTGTATAACTATATTGTGAGAAGCTCTCAAGTCTCTCCTGATACCTTTCATCTCACAGTGAACAAGACTAGAACTTCTGTGTCATCCTCTCCTAAATGCATAACCCAGAATCAACAAAAGCCAATTTCTCATTGATGTTGTTGTCCAACAATTTTGCTCTTGTTGATATATATTCTGCAAAACTGTACCCTCTCTCCCTGTGTTAAGACTTCAAAGCAGGCAACCTATCTAGACCGGTTGAACACCACCATGACAGTGTGTTTATTCTCTGGTGTGAAATAATTTCTTCAGTTGATTAAAATATCATTTGTTCCAACAAAATACTAAGCACAAGTATTTGTTTTCATTTCCCTTATGGGAAGCAAGGTCTAATCCATTGTTTTTAGTGGGTGATGGTTTGGGGGCAAGTTTGGTTTTTTAGAGTCTCAGAAATTATTTCTGTCAGTTAAGGCTATTCTGAGATCAATAAAAATGTCTTCCCACTTGCAACTAACCCGACTATTCTTCTTCATTATCTCTGTGTTGCAGCTGGATATTTACTACAACATCAAACTGCTGAGCCATTAGACTCCAAAATTGTTCTAGATACCTCAGTCTCAAGACATCCTGCAGCTCTGTATCTAAAAACTTGTGTTACCCTTGTTTCTCTTGAACAGACAGCATCTGTGTAACCATTTCATCTCCAGTATATTATCATTCTCCCTTTATCACTGAACTGTTAATTGGCACAAACAATCATAGACCCTATAATGCAAACATCTTCAGACATATTTGCAACTGTGGGGTAGCAATAACTTGGTTTTGTTTCAGAATTCTAGCAGGCTCCTGCCCTGTTGGGAGCACAATGGCAAAGCAACACGAAGCATCCCTGCCTGCATTGAGCCATCATCAGGCAGTCACTGATATTACAGGGGAAGATTGACCCCAGTAATAGTTTGTGGCAGTTCACCCTTTCCAAGGATGCTGTGTGTAGCACCAGGAAATCAGGGCATGTGAGTGTCTGTGTGCTTAGGGTCTGCAATAAGGCAAATTCACCACTCCTGTCCCATACACCACTGCCAGCAGTCTGCCACCTGGAACCAGCACTGCCTCACTCACCTCATGCTCTCATCCAAAGCCTATTGACATAAATGGGATATTATCCAGAGAGCTAGGTTGGTTCTAGAGCCTCTCCTTAGATATGGTTGTTTTCCAGTGGTGTGAAATATCAGTCTTCCATGTAAGTCTGCCTAATTTCTAGCATAGGCAGAGCAGTGAGCTGAGAGTAGAACTGATAACCAAGTATTGGTATTTATTACAACTATTGAATATTATCTTCTGCATGATATTTCTCAGTTAATTTCTCCTACCCCTTTTCTAAACAATCTTGCCAGTTTCTCCCTTTGATGCCCTATTGAATCTTCTGTTTCTGTATATTGAACAAGGAAAGTAAAAAAGTGAGGAAGGAAGAAATAATAAAGGAAGAAATAAATAATAAATTTTAAAATAAATTAGTGTTCTTGAGAACCTCATTACTTTGTTAGTCCAAAACTCTACAATATTTGAACTGGTTCACTTTATTTTAGCTTTTCAAAACAAGATTTTTTACCTAACAAAACTTTTCACCTACCAAAACTGTATAAATCTTGTTGAAATGTTTCATTAGTTGCCTATGGGAGACTTGTGTTTTTCTTTTCTGTAGATGAAATTTACCACCAGAACTTCTGAAGTTCTAACTTAGCAACAATTTATAATGTTTTTTAATAATTTTATCCAAAGTTGAACACTTGGGAGGTTGTCCTGTGTTCAGCACTTAAACCACAACAGAAGTGAACACCACTCCAGCACCTTATTGTTGAATGATTTTCAGTGTTTCTCACTGAACACCATTAGAGATTGTTTCCTACTCATCTCTGAAAATCAAAGAGCTCTTTTTTGCTGCCAGAAAAAGCTATGTGAAAACAATTGACAAGTCTCTGCTATTTTTTCAGGGGCACAACTATTTAATTTGAGTGCTAATTATTTAAATGCCTAATCAGTGAATTTGTTATAATCCTAATTTATATTACAGTTTTCAACCCCAGGCGATAGATCATATGCAAGCTTTTTAATACATAGGTGCTTTTACTAGACTCTCATCTCCCTGCTTCCATGGGGGTCTGTCCAGTCTGGGGATACCATTCCCTGTTCATCTCCGTGTATGAATCTCTGCCAGAAGGAAACTCTGCTGCTGTTCCTGAACACATATTTGGAAATAGGAAAGCTGTAAACACGTCCTCATCTGGAGGTTTATTTTTCTGCCTATAACTGCTGGCAGCAGCTCTGGTTCTCCAGGGAAGGAGGAGTGAGACCTGTCTGTAATCCCTGACTGAAGTTGTTAAAAGTTCATTTTCCTTCTCTGGAGGAACTGAGCTGCTGTAGGTGATATTAGCAAAAATCAGTTTTAGAGTTGTATCCTTTTATAATTTAATGTCCTAATTTTCTAAGCCCTTGTGAGCTGCCTTGGAAATACTTTGTGATAGTACCCCACCCTATGAGAGGAAACCATAGGGGAAATAAGCTGTAAAACAGAGAGGGAGTAGTAAAAATCTATTTTGTGGACAGCTTTTGCTGGTTAAATCAATCTGACAAGGAGATTGGCCAATTTGTGCAGTGGTCAGTGGTGTGTCAGTGATGCTGGACTCATTTGTCCTTTTGGTTTTGAGTGTTTAACTGATGCAAATGTATTTTCTGTTTCTTAGGAGAGCACTCATCTCATGGGAAGAATAAAACTCGGCAACTCTTCACATCTCAGCAATAAACACGTAAGTTTATTGCTTTTGTCTTGTGTCTTGTAACATTAGTGTTTGTTAATCTCGCTAACAGTTTCAGTATTGTGCCATGTAACTAAACAAAAGGGTTAAAAATGCAAAACAAAACCAGCAATTACTTCAGCTGGCAGCATCCTCAAGGAGCAACAGCTTAAACAAAGCTTAGCTTGAACATAGCATCAGGAACAGAGTCCCAGGTAAATGGAGGGACTGAAGAAGCTGCCACCTCACCAAGGTAGATTTTTATAGGCATAGCACTTGGCTTTAGCTGCTCAGCATTTCTGACTTTAACTCACTAGGTGAATATTCATTTTGTTTGTGTGAGAAGTGAGGGATTTTTAAAGACTGCTGCCTATAAAAAAAGGAACATGGTACCCAGAAGAGTTCCGCTCCTTTGGTCTCATGACAAATCTGTGTCTATTCCACATCATGCAAAAGCAAGCGCTTTCATTGAGGTATTTTATTATGGCTTCAAATCCTTTGTGGTTAACACGCAAAACTGTCAAGTGTTGGGCAGTATGCGTGAGGGCAGAGACTCTCCCCTCCTCCTCTTTGTGATGTGGGCACTGCATTTTCCTTCATGTATGAAGCTTTCTCAGGCACCACAGTCTCCACTCTTACAGAGTTGCTTCTCTCATGTGTGGGCAAATGGGATCATTTGCCGACAGTGGGAGAAGGAAGTGGCTGTGGGAAATGCCCTGTGTGACCAGGGTACTTCAGGGAGGTAGAGGAGAAGAATGGCCTGAGGAACTGGGTGTCACAGCATATGTGAGATAGACCAGACAGAGGCAGCTATGCTGGACTCCGATGTTGAACAACCTTCCACCGTTGTTGTAGGATGAAGCTCCTCCAGAATAGATCCCATTGCCTCTGCTGAAAGAGATCTGGTTAACCAGAAATGTGCAGAGACCCTTTTGCAAAACAAGTTTGAATGGTTTTGGCCTGTTCTCGTTTCCCCCAGGATGTACAAACAGCTTTCCTGATGCCAACAGTAAGGACAAAATAACCTTCTTTGTCCCTTGAACTAGAGCAGCAGAATGCAATTTTGCCTACATTACTGAAAACCCAGAGGTGGTTCTGTTTGTGCAGATGCAGGACAATGTCCAAGACAGTGGATTTACTCCTTATTTCAGTTTACTCTTCCTGAACAACCTTACCTGGAATAATAATCCTGAGATACTGTTGTTGTTTCAGAGTGAAGCAGCCTGTTTTATCACAATATGCAGGAACATCTCACCAAAGTTGCAGGAAATGTGGAGCAGCTGAAGCTTTTTACCATGCAGGACATTTGCATTAATGACCAGCTCTTGACTTCTAAATCTCAAGTGCCTCCTGTTTCTTCTGGAATGACACATAATTTTTTTGATGGCTTAATAACTGGTATATCATGTATTAATTGTTTTCATATATACTAAAAGCAGGAAAACTTTCAAGAAGGTTGAAGAGAATGTAAAAATCAGGTGGTGTTTGCATAGCAGTTACTAAAAATGTTTTCTGCACATACAGGAAGGAATATGTTAGCATACTTTGTTGAACTTCTTATTGTAGATAGTGATCTTTTAATTGTATGTAGCAAAATACAAACAGGGCCTGACCCTTGAAACAGTACTGGGCAAATTGCCACTATGAAAATTAGTTCAGTGATTTCCATGAGACTCCTCACTGTAGCACACACTTTGCTTGTCATAAATGTTTACAGGATGGGAAGCCTGGGTGAAATGCTGAAGTGCATGCTTTATTCTGTGAAAGGGGGAATATACCTTGCACTGAGGCTCTTTGAAGCTCTGTAAATTACTGAGTATGATCCTTGTGATGTAGCAGGCAATATAGCCTATTTTCATCTGTTCCTTGGCTAATTGCATTATGTGTGCTATAAATATGTCTCCTATATAGCCTAGGGTGCAGGATAGGGGCCAGCAAGATAAGCAGTTTTACAGATGAACCTTCTCCCCCCACCCTGTTCTGAGTAATGCATGGGATTCCTGCTGGGCTTTGAATAATTCTGGAAGTTTGAAGAGTGTTTCAAGTGCTAATTACAGACTCATTTAATTTGTACTGAGCTGGCAATTCAGAAATATCAAGTACTGCTTCTACCTGCATGTATCCTACCTTTCTAAAACTAAAAATGTTTGGAAATTGTATTACTGTGAGCATCTGCTTAGTCTTCATCCACTGACTCTGGTAGTGTGCCAAACCTCCATTGTTCAATTGGTAAATGGAAAGAAGCTAACTGGTGGTGTAAGTGCAGGACCAAGAGCCAGGACAATGATCTAAGTTCTGATGCCTATCGATCCAATGGTTTTGAGGAACTTCCCTCTTCAATTCCCCTTTCTGAAATAATAAAGCCTACCTGGCAGTGTGGTAAGAGATTGAGCAGATTGGTTAGTCCATGTTTATACACAAAGCTGAAAAGTGTTCATTTCTCTGCGCTTGACAGTTGCTCTGATTTCCACTTTGATGTGTTTAATAATCCTCTGTCTTAGTGGCACCAAGAGACACTTTAGATGAAGCTCTGTGAAGGATGAGGAACCAACAAGTGTCCTCATGCTGCAGCTGAATTTATGTGGTTCATTCAGGTGTTCCCGGATCACTTGAGTTGCTCAGGAGCAGAGGAGTCTTAGATGCCTACTTTGGGAGGTCAGGCCATCTAAAATACACAAGTTGGCATTTACAGGTATTCAGATTCCTGATTGCTGAAGTTTCCTATGAAAAAAGCAATTGTGGATTTTCATGTTGATATAAAAAAATCAAAAAGGTCATTTGTAACATGTTGCATCACACTGAAAGGACACCAGGAAAAAACAAACAAACAAACAAAGATTGTGAAATATATATATATATATTTGTGCAAAATTTGTTCTGAAATTACCATGATGTATCAAGGGAAAAAAAATTAGCTGCCTATTAAAAGTTATTCTCTTTATTAAGTGGCTCTTCTTTTTCTCTTTGCAGAAATGCAATTAATTACCCTTATCCAATAAAACTATTGTTCATTACTATTCGTTCTTGTAGCACAAAGTGAGCTGAACTCTTTACAGTGAGCCTAGAGAGCAGGCATTGGATATTCTGGGCACAGTGGTGGCAGGGAGAGCATGAGACAGTGCAGAAGGCATGTCGAGTACAGAAATCTCCTCCTTGTTACAAGAGTTGATGGGGAGAGAGCAGGGCTTTTTGCTAATCTTGGTACTGGAAGGCTGAGGAACAAAATAGGGGAAGGTGTTTGGACTCTTTATGACAAGGGACATGGCAGACAACCAAGCTCTTGTTGAAAGGCTGGGGAATGTGTCTCAAAGTGTCTGGCTTGTGTGAGTGGGCACTAAAGAAAACAACCAAACAAGCAAAAACCTAGATGTAGTTCAATGTATTGAGTATTGGGTTCCTACTCTAAGGTGCTGAATCAAACACCTTATTTGACTCACGTAAGAAAATAAACACCAGAAAAACATCTACTTTGATCATTGTCATTATTATCATTATTTCATCAGGACAAGGAGTAACATCTTCAAGATGAAAGAGAGTAGATTTAGACTAAATGCTAGGAAGACAGGACTTTTGGCACCAGCTACTTATGGTACTGCTCAGAAAGGTGCTCAAACAGAAAGTTTTCCGTGGGGCCATCTGCTCAATGTGGGAAAGCCACACTGCCCATGGCAGGCTGCTGCAACAGGAAGCAGCACCTCCATCCACATACTGCACCCTCCAAAACCCTCAAAGGCTTTTGTGGGTTTAGAGCGAATCCATCCCACTGAAGAGGGAAAAACCATTTCACTTGCACACCAGCACACAGTAGACTCAAAGAGAGGCACAAAGGACTGAAGTCTCTCTGGCTTGGGACGGGGATGGTGTTTGCAGTATCTCTGGAACGCCTCAGTTGCCAGCAGCTGTCTGCTGACCCTAGAATCTGGTTTTTTTGCTGTGCCCCATGGTGGCAACGCTGCTTTTCACAGCCTGCCCTTCAGCTGTGGGGTGAGGGAGAAGTACAGTGTGCTGGCTGTTGGATTTCTGTGGTGCCAGATGATATCCTGAGGCTCACCCACTGGAGCATCCCCAGCCTTGCTGCTGTGCTTTGGTGCACCAGGCAATTCCAGCACACTGCACCTATGGGCAAAATGATTTCCTTGGGAAGCTTTAAACATCCATCTCAGGACCCCTCTGGCACCATTAATTATGGCTCCTCAATCTCTTCAAATTAGGACTCTATATCTAATAAAATTAATGAGCTTAAAGGTTACTCTATTGATTGCCAACTGAGGCAGCTTTTCAGTTTATGGCTGAGGGCAATCTATAAAACACAGGCTTTAATTAACCCTGGTGAATGCAGCTGATGTGAAATGCCAATACCTTCAGAATTCTCAGCACAGACAGCTGAAGCATCTTCTCAGCTCCTTTGTGCCTACCGTGCATGCTCCCCTGGGTGAGGACCTGAGGCAGAGGCTCTTCCCTACAGGCTGTTCCACTTGGAGAAGAGAAGGCTGTGTGGAGACCTCATAGCAGCCTTTCAGTATCTAAAGGGGGCCTATAGGAATGCTGGGGAGGAACTCTTCATTAGGGACTGCAATGATGGGACAAGGGGTAACGGGTTAAAACTTAAACAGGGAAGGTTTAGATTGGATATAAGAGAGAAATTCTTTACTGTTAGGGTGGTGAGGCACTGGCATGGGTTGCCCAAGGAAGTTGTGAATGCTCCATCCCTGGCGGTGTTCAAGGCCAGGTAGGACGAAGCCTTGGGTGGCATGGGTTAGTGTGAGGTGTCCCTGCCCATGGCAGGGGGGTTAGAACTAGATGATCTTAAGGTCCTTTCCAACCCTAACGATTATATGATTCTATGATTTGAGGTCAATGCTACTGCAGTGCTCCAGCTGGGAATGGGGCCGCCTGCGAAAGGCTCTTTCCTTCAAACCTGCCCTAGGGATTTGAACCTGCAGCATCTTCTGGGGAAGTGAAAGGAGCAGTGGCTGGCCAAAGGTGAAAGGCAAGCCTGCCTGTGGGGAAGCATGCCTCACTGCCTCGCACAGCAGGGCTTCTGTGGTGGAGATGCCGGATTTTGGGGCCACATCACAGCACTCAAGAGAACAGCACTAAACAGTGCGACTACTGCACTCACCCCCACCAACAACCCACTAAACAAAGCTGGGAGGGAAAACAGGGCTGTGTGGGCAAGGAGCACTTTGCTGGTTTCCATCTCTGCTTTCCACAGTGCATTAAATTCTTTCCAGATGAGGTGCTTTCTGATAGAAAAGGAACTGTGTTATTGTGCTCTTCATTATTATTAACAACTTTCAGCTTTCTTATTACATCAGTAGGACACTTCCCCGGGTCAGGGTTGCTATTCTTCTAATGAATGTGGCTCATTTGTCTCCCCCTCTCCTTCCCCACTCTGCTTTTTGTCTGCTTGCTCTTTGGGTAGCAATTTGATGTGTTGAGCTCTCACCACCTCTGCTGCCCCCGGGGCTGAAGTTCTGACGATGCTAAACAATTAAAATGCAATGCAATTACAGGCAGCACAGAGCAGCACAGAATAAGCCAGCACAAACTCAGCCGTGCAGAACGCTGCGGAGATGGCGTGGCTGTCAGTCCTCGGCTCCAGGAGATCATCTGGCTTTGCTAAGCAGCCATAATTGAGCGTTTCACATGCACCATGGTATGAACTGGTCAAAAGCCTGTTTGCTGTGCACCCAGGAGCACCAGATGGATTGGATGGTCCTCGCAGCAATTCAGGGGCTGCTGGCTTTGCACTTCAAGCCTCTTCTAGCTCCTGCACTTGTAAGTTTTATTTTCGACAGGTTTTATGCACACGAGCCCCTTGCCTGAATTTAGCTGGTGAAGTGAGGAGGAAGCATGAGGAAGGGTATGGCACATGAAACCAGCGCAGCTGGGGGGAGTTTAGAGCCAGAGGTGAACTCTGCTGCTTGCATCCACACCAAGGAAAGCCCATGGGAGAGACAAAACTGCCTCTGACCTTCAGTCCTCAGATTGTTTGCTGTGGGTCAGGATGCGCCCCAAGCCAGCCACTTTGATCACACCCAGATACTTTCAGTCCTATTTTCATGAACCCCATGCATACCTTCCCAAAGAAGACTTGGTGCCAGGGAGCTCGGCAAGGAGCTGCCACTATCAAAAAAGTGATTACAGGGAAGCATTTCACCTGGGATTTAACAGCTCTCCTCTGTTAAGTGAAGCACACACACAGTGTAAAGGGCAGGTGATTGCAGGTACTTGCAGCTGCCCTGCACAGAGGGCTGAGCACTGGGGCTGCCTGGACCTGGAGGTCAAATCCCAAAGGTGAGCTGCAGGAGACTGTAAATGCTCCCCCCAGCTTAGCCAGAGCCCCTGCTCACAGAAGGGTTGGGAAGGAAAGCATCCTGTAGGTACAAACTCAGCATGGCTGCCCATGGCAGCTCAGCTGTCCTGGACTTCATGGGCTTGCTTCCTGCAGCCTTCCCATCCTTCTTGCATCCCAAAATCTGTGGGCATTCCCTGCAGACATGGACAGCGATGACTTAACATGCTGTTCAACACTCTGCTCAAAGGGCCTGTCCTGGACCTCCAGGAGATGGAGATAAAATGGGACCTGGATGTGAACCAGGCTATACCGTTTGAGTTGACAAAGCTGGGTGCTTTGCAAGCCATGGCAAGGTTTCATGCTCTTGTGTCATAGTGTGCTTGGTAAAGGGGCTAGGAGAAGCACCCACAGGGGAGCTGACCCTGAAGCACATGTGTCCCCATCAACCCAATAATTTCTTTCAGGTGCTGATACTGTGTGATCACCAGGGAAATTCACCCCCATGCTCTGTCCTCCCTCCTGCCCTCCAGGTAGGTTTCTTATTGCCGGGGCTGGTTTGTACCTTCATCTAGGGTAGCAAATTCTGCCATTTGCAAAGGATGGAGGCTTTGGGGTGTCTTTTGTCTTCCAAAAAGCTGGATGTGCTCAAGCTGCCCTCAGTTGCCCAGGCTTGGCTGCTAACACAGGAGCAGGAAGGCTGAGCACTGAGTAGAGGGTTTTGCTGGGGGTTTGTGCAGTATTTGAGCACATCTCCATGCCCAGTCCCTGGTGCACAGGGGTGGCGTGCCTCACTGAGCAACTACAGCAGGTCAGGGGAAAAACTGTTATCATCCTGTAGCTGCCTTTCTTCTCTTTAGAGAGGTGCTGCTGATTTCAGCTGCTCCCTCGGCTGGTCTGCCTTTGCTCTCTTTGAATAAGTCACAGCACTACAAGGCAGGAGGCACCCGCATCTCTCCAGGCTGTACTGACTGCCCTTGCACAGCTCTGAAAGCATCTGTATACCTGAAGAGCTATGTGGGACAAGCACCATCTCGCCCTCTTCCCACAGCTATCACCCAGCTCTGTACCTACAAAATACAGCTAAAAGCTCCATTTTAAACTTAATGTTAAAAGTTTGAAGCCCAACTGTTTGCTTGTTGTACCCAGCCTTGAAACCTGTAAGAGATGCAATCTGGTATGGTGCTTGCCTCTTCAAATGGTTTCCCAAAGCTCATTGTTTTTTAAACTTACTTTAAAAAGCATTTTAGTAGTTTTTGAAGCTTTGCTGGCCTGAAGCAGTCACATGTGCAGGAGCATGAGCATGGCAGAGGGAAGGTGGTGGATTTCTGTTCCCCAAGGTGAAGCAATGTTGAAGGAGCAGCAGGGCAAGGGGGGGAGTTCATCTCCTTCTTCAAGCAGTGTCTTAAGAGCAAAGGTAGGGGATGGCTTTTGATGAATGAATAGTGCAAATACACTGTCTCACTGGTCTGGGCTTTTGAAGTTTCCAAGAAACAGTTTCTCTTGACACAGCAGGACTGGGTCAGGTATGTGACATTTTGACCGCACACTCGGCTTTCTGTCCTTACACAGATTGTTAAAAATATAAGGAGGAGAAATCCTGACACATAAACAGTCAGCAGGGTTGCCTTTGGGCAGACTGTCCTGGGTTCAGCAGTAGCAGTCATTTTTCTCCTTCTTAGTAGCTGGTGCAAGCACTGCGTTTTTGAGTTTTGGCTTGGGAACAGAACTGATAAGAGCAATGTTTTTAGTTACTGCTCAAATGTTTCATCTGAGCAAGGACTTTGTGAGCCTCATGCTCTGCGAGGGAGGGGGGTAGGCCGGGAGGAAGCAGGGACAGTACACCTGATCCAAACTGACCAAAGAGGTATTCCATACCACAGCACGTCATGCCCAGGAGGTAACTTGAGAGTTACCCAGAAGGGCGAGTGCTCTGGGGGGGTTGCAGGAGGTATCGGTCGGTGCTCGGTCTGGTGGGGTGTCGTGTGTTATCTGTCGGTGGGTGGTGAGCAGTTGTATTCTCTTCCCTTGTTATTTCCCTTATCATTATTATTATTGGTGGTAGCAGTAATGG
>JBCJKH010065526.1:0-26359 GCA_039877255.1 Loriculus beryllinus | reverse complement strand
CCAGGTTGGACGAAGCCTTGGGTGGCATGGTTTAGTGTGAGGTGTCCCTGCTTATGGCAGGGGGGGTGGAACTAGATAATCTTAAGGTCCTTTCCAACCCTAACTATTCTATGATTCTAAGGATGAATGTTACTTCATAAGTACTATTTATATGAACCTGAGAGCAAAACTGAAACAAACTTCTGGGGAAGAAAACTGATTATTTTCTGCTAAAATTTCTAAAGGAAAATGAAGCACACATGAACCATTGCAATTTCAGGTCAGTCTGAATAAAAGAGTTTAATACCAGGCAATCTTCAGCGACCTGCATCCAGGGCAAGAAACATGCAACTGTCGTGGTTTAGTCATGCAGCAATAAACATTGCCTACATAATACTATAGGGCTAGAAAAGATCCTGAAACTCATCTAGTCCAACACCCTACAATGAAGAAAGATCAAAGATGATAACTCTATTCCCATTCAGTATGTGCAGTATGTGCTTAACTTGTTTTTTAAAAATCCTCCAGCAAAAACAATAGAGGCAACAATATCAGTCAATAGTTGCTTCCATTGTTTTACTGCCCATGTGGCCAAGAATTTGTTCCTATTATCCAGCCAAGGCCAGTTAACTTAGCAGCAGTGAACAGGGTCAATACAATTTGTTCCTGTCAAATCCGTCAGATGTTTTTACCATTTTAGTATGCTCCAGGCACTTATAACTTGGTTATCTAACTACTTGTTCCAAAGTCATTCCAGGAATTGATGTTACACTGAATAATCTATAATTCCTTTTTTTTTTTTCAAAGGTAGGCATTGTATGTGCTTTTCTTGCATTATCCAGGACCTGCTCATATTCTGTGAGTATTCAAGATAACAGTGATCATTTCAGCGATTTCTCCATATTCCTTTAAACAAGAGAAGTTGAATGTCACCAGGCTCTGATGGCTTCAATTACACTTAGCTTACCCAGACTTAATTTATCCCTATTCTGCTATGCTCTTATTTTTACATTAAATTTAATGTGGTCAAGTGTCTGATGAGAAATTAATCTTTTTGTGTGAAGACAGTGAATGCTTCAGTATTCTACACATTGCCTTTTAAGCTATGAACCTTTACTTTGCCCTTCCTTTGCTTCTCATGTACTTATTATACCTTCCATACTTTTTCTGCCTTTATTTAGGGAAAAAAAAATGTTAACACCTTACCATCTGAACTTTCTCAATTCCTTCTGAACTCATATCCAATTATGTTCTTTATTTCTACATTTTTATGACTCCTTTTGATTTTAGGTTCTTAGGAAGGTCATGATGCAGTTGTAATTCACTTTGCTCCCAATTTTTCAAGCCATCTCCTGTAAGTTTATCATTGTGCATTTGATGTAGCTCTTACTATCAGTTCCCACCTTTCCTGATGTACTCTATCCGTTAGATTGCCTGCTCCAGAGACTCAAGTCACATTTCTCTTTATTGATATCTAGGCTTCTCTCATTGTCCCTTCTTCTAGAATTTAGCTGTAGTCTCATCTAGCTTTAACAGCTTCACTGATTTTGTGATTGCTGGTTTGTGGGTGACTAAATTGGAGGGTTTTGTTACTAATATTCTTAAATTGGAAACAATGATGGGAAACTGCAGCGGTTTTGCGCTTCAGCTGCCAAAATTAATGTTGCTCACAGACACAGTATATTTATACATATTGTTCATGTAAAGACTCCTGACAGTCTCACAGGACTTTTGAAACATTCTAGAAACCCTGCTTTGAATATCAAAAGATAATTTTAGACTAGCATAGATCAAGAGTGATGTGTCCTCTGCTGTTAGACCTTACCCAATCTCTCCAAATAGACTATTTCCAAACTCTTCACCTTTGCAGGGACTCCTCAGGGATAAAAAAAGCCTCCTTAGACCTCTTGACTCCTCCATTGGACCTCGTGCTGAGTGTACATCGCAACCTCAGCCAGGCCATGAGCAATGCCCATGAGATACAGAGAAGAGAAGACAAAGGAAAGAGGTTGCACGGGGGCAGTGCAGTTAAGCCTGCTTTATGTTCATGAATTCATGCATAAAATAAATAAAAACAGCATGTAAAAAAACCACCAAAAGCCAAACCCCAAACCTAAACAAATCACAAAAGCTTCCACGTTCTGCTGTTATTCACAGAAGGAAGCAGATTTGGCAGGAAGCAAAGCCTGAACTTGAGTTGTGTCAGCAGATCGGTGCCAGAAGTATGCCAATGCTACTCCATGGAGCAGTCAGTGATGACAACTATTTCTCAGCCATGGGAGTCTTTGAATCCTTAGAGCCAAAATCAGAATTTCTGGCAGCCTGGAAAGGTCAGCTGGCATCTAATCTCCACTGCTCAGTGAGGCTCTTTCTGGCTACTACAGCATGCAACTTGACTTCAAGGATTGTCTTTGTATGTCAGGTTTTGGAGAATCATTCAGTGTGGATGTTACAGCAAAGCACTTGATGCTGCTTAAAGCATGGCCTTTTGAAAGGATTCAGAGTTACACTCAAATGGTCCATTATGGCAGCATTCCCAAAGGCTAATGTACCTTCAATGACTTTAGTCTCCCTAGTTTTCCTGTGCGGTCAATGCAGAGAGAAATGCCTTCTGAAGCTCTAAACAATCCTCTGGAGGAAAATATTTCCCTTCCACCTAAGCAGATGGCAGCAGACTACAGTCTGGGAATATTTGTGTGAAAATTACGGTCATAGCAAATAATGTCATAATATATTTGAAAGCACATATATTTCATATTGATAAGTACCTATTCATGAAAATATTTTGACCTTGAAGTACTGCACATCTTAAATGAAGACATTTAAAAACCATCCATGGTGTAAGAAGATCCTAACATCATATGGGCTGCTATAACGCTTCCTGTCCCAAGAAATCAAAATGTCTTGCAGCCATTGATGAATCAAGCTCCACAAAGATGCTCAGAGTCAGATTTTAAAGTAGGCATTACCAAAGTACCGTTACACAGTATTTGCACAGTGGTTATCAATAGTCATGAATTGTAGCTTACAGCTTCCTACACATACACGAAGCTCATTTTTCAAGTCCTGTAAGTTTAGTAAAACTCCTCTTACAAGATTTATGAAAGAGAAACTTTCCTTATCAGAAAGAAAAGGCTAATCCTACTTTGCTTTATATCTGTGTATGGAAATACCTGAAATTTATGGCATCCATCCATTCTGGTGACAGCTGCAGTTGGCATGTTTGGCTGTACTCGGCAGCCAGAAGAGCTGTGTTTTATTTCTTCTGGTCTCCATGAGAACGTAAGTTCCCACACTGTCTGTTTAGGGAACCATAGAGCAATCCTCATTTTTTATACATGTACACACATTTCCCACTATTACTGTGTCTGTTCTTCTCCCACTACAAGGGTGGAATAATAATGGCAAAGCTGACAGCAACATGCACACCCTGCTGCAATATCACAACCTTCAGTGAATACATCTTTAAAGAAGAAAATGCTACATTTTGTCTTCAGGACACAATTAAGTCAGTTACTTGATTTTCTGTAGAGGAAAAGAGAGAATCCTGAACATTCTTACTTTAATGGCAAGATTTCAGCTTCTTTCTTGAAAATTTATTTTACAAGTAATGGCTTAGAGGTCGTAAGAGATCCACTCAAAAGCACAAAAACTTAAAGCATTTTTTACCCAGGTCACTAGTCCACTGCCACCATTACCATTCATTCAGTTCAATTATCCACTGCCTCTTAGGAAGATCCTGGAATAATATTACCCAGTTTACCTGTTGTGAGCAAAGCGGCCTGAACTCATGACATGATGACAAAGATAACAAGAAAATACTTCTTTTCTGTATGTGGTAAGGTCATCTCATTTCTAGGATGAGTGGCCTGCACCTGCACTATCAAGATAACAGCTCTCTACGCAGGAGGAGATCATTAAGACAGTATGAAGATTTGGTATATTTTCAAAAGCCAAGCTTCAGGTATTCCTCTTGTTTTTCAGTTTTGAATTTGACTCCTACATGTTATTTTCTCACCTTTAACTCAAAGGGTTTCTCCTAGAAAAAAATTCCCTCTGCAACATTTCTATTTTTAACAAATTGCAGCCTGTGCTCTCCACAAAAAAAGCTTGTCACTTCTGGGCAGCCAGGAAACAGCACTGCTTGTCTGAGCAGGGGTATGAGCCCCAGACCTTGCTCTGCCTTTTAAACACCCTTCTGATACGAAAAAGGGCCCCTCCTCATACATGTCATCACTGTAAAATGCGCCCTGCTTAACACAGCAGAGGACATATCTGCACTGACAATGAAAACTAACATAGTCCATGATTCTTTGCAGTAGATGAACATAAATTTTGCAAGTTATGCCTTACTGAGTGTCGTGGTTTAGAACCAGTCAGTAACTCAGCACCATGCAGTTGTTGGCTCACTCCTCCCCTTCCCCATCTTTGGGCTAGATGTGGGAGGAGAACTGAACAAATGTAAATCACAGAGGTTGAGATAAGAGCAGTCCAATAGCGAAAATAAAATAAAATATAGTGATAATAGAAAAAATACCAATACTAACAAGAATAATAGGAAACAACAAAGAAGAAATAAAAGCTCAGAAAAACACAAGTGATGCACAATAAAATTGCTCACCATCTGCTGACCCTTACCCAGCCCGACCCAAGCAGTGATCTGCCGGTCTGGGTAACTCCCCCCCATTCACATACTGGGCATGACATGCTGTGGTATGGAATACTTCTTTGGCTAGTTTGGGTCCTGTATCTGTTTGCTCCTGTCTTCTTGTATCCCTCCTCACTGGCAGAGCATGAGACTGAAAAGTCCTTGATCAGGGTAAGCATTACTTAGCAACAACTGAAAAATTGGTGTGTTATCAGCATTGTTCTCAGACTAAAGCTGAAACGCAGCACTGCACCAGGAAAGAGAAAAATAACTGCTACAGCTGAACCCAGGACACTGAGGAAGATCTGCAGAAGAGCTACAGGAAATATACCTGTAACTCTGAGTTATTCCCAGAGAGCATGGTATTTTGTATAAGCCTAATTAAGATACTATTGTATATCCTGGATTGGGAGAGATTTACTGATACTTTTGAGGAATATGAGAATGGCATGGTAATGACAGTGTAGCTTTAAAACCTTTTTGTGCATTGTGATGATGAGAATTTCAAAGCTTCCTTCTAGCACATTTCTGTATTATGAAACAATTATAAATCACCATGAACGTGCCAAGTACATACCACATTGATTCTTCTGGCATGCTTTCCAGCAATTTCTCCCTGCTGAGTACAAAAGGTAAGGGCTCTTGCCATGTGCATTCTTATCACTCTGAAGCACTTACAGGAGATGACAGGCACATGATTGAGTTGGGACAAGTAGTCTGAATACAGCAAACAGCACTTTGCAATGGCAATTTTGTAGGTGCAGCAACAATGAGAATTCATTTTCTTTAATACAAAATGATAATTCCAACATGCTAACCCTATAATAAAATTATTGGAGAACAAATGACAAGAATGTATCTCCTAAACACCTGTAACATTTCTTAAACCTGACACTGACTCTGCCTCGCATCAAATTTTATGACAGATTTTATGGATGTGGGGTATCGTTATTAATGAAAAAAAGTATTACTTGGATGAAGCAAAAAAGGCTGTTTTCACGACTGATATGAAGCAAGTGCTCTTGAAAGCCATGCTGACTCTGTTCTGGGTGTGAAATAGCAGGTGGGACAGCTAAAAGACAAAAACATTACAGCACCAAAGGACAAAAATTGCTGGTTTTAATAAGTGCAGTGATTTCTGACATTTTACTGTATTTATTTTCTGTAATGGAAAAGAAATCTTGAGAAAATGATGTAACACAAATGTAACAACAATAATAGCAACATGTCTAAATGCATTTTTAAAATGTGAATGTATAGGGCAGCAGACTCAACAAATCAGCTTATCTCTACAGAACATGTGGATCATGGAGACCATTCACTGCAACATGATCCATTCTGCTTAAATTGTTTGCAGTGATTATCCGTGCTTGAAAATAAATGTGGGAGAGGAGCCACATGCCTTGAAAAATAAATCAACTATCCTTTTAGTATATGGACAAAAAGGGAAAGAGAGGAGACTAAATCAAGGCAAAGTTCTCCCACCCCCAAAATTACAGAAATACTGATTGGATTGCAATTACAAATGTCATTCACTTGCCCTCATGAACATTAGTTGAAAAATAGGGTTTGAAATTATTTCAGTCAATGGGTCAAGTATGTTAATCTCTGCTTTAAAAAAAACACCGTTAGACAAGCAAGTATGCCCTCTGCTCTTTTGCAAAACATCCCTTTCAGCAGGATCCAGCATCGATTGACATATCTGAGCTTGTTAGTAACACTATATCAACCCTGCTCTTCTCATAGCTTAAATCATAAAGAATTTCAGTTTTGGTGCTAAAATTTAGGAGAAAAGCTTTGTTTTCTTTCCACCAGTGTTTAGGCAACAGTGCCTAAACTGTTAGAATGCCTGGGGAAAGGCTCAAAATTTTGTCTGTTCTAAATACTCAGGCAAAAAATATAACAGAACCAGTGTTTTTTAGTGATACCAGTGCCAGGTGAAAAGAGCAAAGAGGACAAAAGTCAGATGCAGCCCCGTCTGGGGCTCACTAGTGCCATAAAACCCTCTTCTCCAAGTGCAAAAGGCTAATTGAGCTGCTCCAGGCAACAGCAGTGCTTATCAGAGCTAATTTATTTTGTGGTATATTATTGCCGACATCACCTCAGCTACCAGAGAACATGCTAGACTGGGCTTAAACCATGACACTGTGAAAGGACATTTTGTCCTATGTGAAGGGCAGCAGTTGCTTTTGCTGAGGCAGATCCATGCTCAGCAGAAGGAACAGATATCAGAACCTCCAGCCCCTGTAGAGAGGATGTCTAAGGTTTGTTTGATCCTGGTGGGCAATTTTGCTTTTAGGGCCATTAACCTTTAAGGAGAGAAACAGGAAGTGTACCATACTAGGCAGCTCTCAAGCAAACATGTTCACTCCCTCCCCACTGCTTTTCCCTTCTCTTGACATCCTTATCAGGAATATATGCTGTAGTAGCTTATGATGCTTCATGCATAGTTCAAAAGTGCAAATAAAGGCACTGAATTCAAAAGGTGATCTGTGGTAAAGCCTAAAGGGAGATTTCAATTGAGTTTGTTGATTGAGCTATCTGACTGAAGAAAATATCTTCCTGCTTGTCTGAGAAAGGTCTGCATGGTGCAATTTGGTTGGTCCTGTACTGTCAAAAGAAGTGTTCATATTGACTGGAGAGTCTCTCCATATACCAGATTTGCTATATGCTAAAAGAGTTGTTTCAGATGTTTGTGATGTTTTCTAAATCAGTTAAGTTGATGAAAGAAGTTGCACAAATAGTCCCTCTCTTTTTTTAAAAAATAAAAAACTTAAAATATGCCAAACTGAATTATTCAAATGAGACAGAAAATTTCAGTTAAATTAGAAGAATGCACAGATAATCTCATGTTCGATCAAAGAAAATAAACATTTGAATACACAACTAATTTTTCCTGATATCTCAGTGTCTTCAAAGTGATTACACCATTCTTGACCTTCCTCCCCTCCCCTACCAAATGCAGACTTCATTAGGAAAACTAAATGAGAAGATATTATTTCATTTAAGTCATTCTGCAAAGGAAAACAAAACAGATTTACATACGGAAAAATACCTACCTAACATAAGCAGAACATAAACCAGTAATTCACAGGAAGAATAGCACTGCATCAGTTCAGTTCCTTAATATTGAAATTAGAGCTTTCTATAAAATAAGGAAGAGAGGTATAGTCATTTTACTTATGACATGACCTCTTCAGCAAGTTTGGGATATCTCTTCTTCAAAAACAAATACTAATACTCTTCCACTTTTGTATCAGTCACTTTCATGCCTGTATTATTGTCAGAACTCTGTTAACACCCAAACCTTCCAAAATATCCATGAAATCTGTAGTTAGTTAATAACTGGGTTTTTAAAATTATTTGTATCATGTGCTCACTAAAGGAAAAAGCTCAGATATTAGCTTTCTTTTAAAATATCAAGTAAACTTTGACCAAAATAATTTCTTGCCGTTATCCCACCAACCTCAAATTTCCACTCTTACCTACATCTGAGACCTACTGAACAAATGGAAAAACATAAAACAAGCACAGGAAAAAAAAATCTTTAAATATTCACCCTTTGTATATGTACGATTCAAGTAACATTTACCATAAAGAACAAAAAGAAAGTAAAATCTAAATTGTTCAATCTATAAATGAAACATGTATCCTGTCTTCTCAAAAGCTACTACTTACCACCAATGCCCGTTCTCATCATTTAGAAGCCATTTGGAAGCAGCTGTTTTAATTAATCAATTGAAATTTTTCTTTCCAGCAACTTTACAGTACATCCAGAAACCATCTTCAGGAAGCCAGTCTTGAAACAGAGCTATGAAGAAAGAGACTGGAAATGATCCCTGCACCTGCCGCAGCCAAATGGTGATGTCTCAGCCTCTATGAAGAGAGCAGAAGTGTGTACTGGGTGGGATAGCTGGTGGATGCAGTCTGCAGCTGATGGCTGGAGGCTGTCACTTCTGCATTACTTTAAAAAAGGCAACAATAGCATGCTTTGGGTATAAAGGCTGATTTATTCTTACCCGGTTCAGAAACACAGAGGTTATTAGGAATATACTACAATCAGGATATAAAAGCACTCTGAAGGAGGTTGATTTACTCTAGTAGGAAGAAATAATCTTGTGCTATCCTACATGAAAGTTTATGGTTTAATTAAAACTTGACCCAAGGGGTTTTCTTGTTCAGAAGAATGAGCTATATAATCCATTAGTTCTTTGACACTGTCATTAGCAGTCCTCAGAAATCTGACTTTTTGAAGAAGCAATACGAAGGAGACAGGTACATTAATGACTTAGAGCACTGTCTGACAAACAAGCATCTGGGCTAAAAGGACATGGCGCTGGCTGTCATAACCAACTGCAGATTAAGGGCTGGGAACAGGAGAGCTCTTCCTGATACACTCAGGTTCCAGCTCGGTTGGCAGCTGATCAGCACATTTAAAGGTTAGTCAGCCATTATATGTGCTTGTTGCTAGTGAGGTGGTCACAGTTAGGTACTTAACCTTAGTAAGGTCAAGAGAGATGACTAGCATGCTTCCCTCTCACCTGCTACTACAATTGTTTAAGATGGGGACAATGGGATTGTGCAGTTACTGTTGCTACACTGAGGACTGGACTGAGAAGTTTCATGCTGGTCTCACACAACCGGTTGCCAATGCAGTCTACAAAAGCTCAAACCTTGCAGGCAGGTGCAGTACTGGAAATACGCAAAGACATGACCTCCCAGAGATGTCTGTGCCACTACCCTTATTTTTGATCTGTGAGACAGCTAGAACTGATGCAATAGGCCCTTGAATGAGAGAAAAGATGCTCACTGCCATTAAAGTGGTGAGTAGAGGAGCCTGACAAAAAGACATAGAATTCAGCTACAGCTTAGAGCCCTTGTGTGATCTTGTGTAGCACAGTCTCAGGAACTGGAAAGAAGACGAGGGAGAGCAAAAGTCATCCAGGGTTTCCTGAGCTGTATGGGGAATATTGTATTCCTGTCATCTTGCAAAGGCAGCGATTGACCCCAACCAGAGACTTCTTGTCAGTGGGTAAGTACTTCTGCCTTACTGCAAACCCATTTTAACAGCATGGCTGGCCTGGTGCCAGAGCACTCAATACCATTGCAGAGCTGAGCTCCCTCTGTATCAGTCAGAGCTTTAGTAGTGGTTGGAAACAGCAATGGGAAATCCAGGACATAGACTAGTGGGGATGACATGGTGGTAGGACAGGCCTGCTAACCAAGACTTGCTCAGAGGGTGAACCACACCAGAGCTGCTGCTGTTGCCTCTGGGCAGCCCCTCCTGCCCATGCAACCACCCATGTTGCTGTGAAGCTGGACAGCATTGCCTCAGGGGACTTGCATTGTGGTGGGAAGGGAGGAACAGCTACTCTGCATTGGATTTCCACTGCCTTCCAAGGAGATGACTGGGTTTGTAGGTTTATGGTGTTAATACTATATGATAAATGTTCAGTAAAGGCTTTTAAAATCTTTATTAAAGCTGCACTGACCGAATTTATGAGGCTATGGTAATGTAAAGAATCAGCAAACAAGCCAATGGCTCTTTCAAACGCTTTGGTTTTACCACCTTATTCATAATCACAGTTACAATTGTGTGCACTTTGAAGCAGTCAGTACAATGCAGCCAGTTAATAGTCACAGTAAGAATCTGCTGTTTAGATCAACACTTAGCTTCTCTAGTCATCTGGCAGGATTACCCTGATCCCACAAATCCCCATACTCGCTGCACAAAGCAGCCTTGCAGGAGGGCTGCAGGATCTCTACCTGTTTTATTTAGGACTGCCATGAAGAATTAAAAGGCACTGTTTTATATCTGGTGTCTCCACCTTGCACTCTCAACAGCAGGATGCACCTGCTCAGCTGTAGCTGCTAAGGAGATGTGCACATCTGCCTCCTGGCTGCACCAGCAGCAGCCTGTTTTCTCTTTCAACCCCATTTGGAACTGACCGTCAGTGCTCTTGTGTAAACACCGAAATCTGGGTCAATTAACCTCATGTATGACAGCAGAACGTAACATCTGCCCAGAGCTGTAACTGATCTCTATAGCTTTCCACAGGAGTATTTGCCTCACCATTTCCCACTCAGCCTCACCACCTTTTCAGGCCTTTGGTCCCAGGTCACTGAGTGTCTCCTAGCACAACACAGAGGATGCCTGCCCACCACATGCGGGGCACAGCAGCACATCATGCAGCTTAGTTGAATCTTTTCAGTGTAGCACTTTGAGAAGGAAGTGGTTTCAAGCCTTTGCTTCATTGTCAGATGACCCAACTATGTCACTGATTTTAGCAAAGACAATCACTGCTTTTCCATCATATCTAATGTGGAAACATATGGATTTGGGCTTAATGACTGTACACAGACAAAGGAGGTAAAAAGCTTTACAAAAGGACACTAACTTGCTTGATAGCAGAAGCCAGTTTTAAATTTACAAAGATAAATTTACAAATAAAAGACCCAAGGCCCTGGTCATTCTTCTCTTCTAAATATTTATTATCCCCTGCCTAGAAAAAGAATCTCCATCTTCTCTTTCCCTGAATATCTAAATTAAAATCTCCAGCGGTTTTCTAATTCCACATACTTTGTGCATATCACAGAAACACTCTTTCCTGATCTGTTTTCCAGATATCTTGCTTTCAAACAATTAGCTACATCAGGATTTCTCCAGAGCAAATCAATTGCTGATAGCTTTGGCTCAGCCAGATATAAGCTTTAGCATGATGACACCCATCTCAAAAGAAATCACAAAAAATGGCAAGTGGCTTTACAGTAAACCTCTCAAAAATGAATTACAGTTGCCATACCGTGTAGCCCTTTGATTCTGATGTTGTTTATTCGTTACCCTTTCAGTATATTCCCCAAAGATAGAATGAGACAGACATGCTCCAATTACTCCTCTTTGGTAAGCTGTAATTTCTTGCAAAAATCCTTTGATGTTGGTAGTAATCAATGTGAGGAAGTTTGTCAAAGTCCAGCCCAGTCTCAGTGTAAGTTAGCTCAAAAAAATAAAAAGGAAAACATAACTGAGAAAGAAATAGCAAATAAAACAGTATGCTCACTAAAACATTATTGCATGACCAGTCCAGGCAAGTCTTACCAGGTTCATAAGCTTTGATAATGGTACCTCTAGACAAGGAAGGAAGCAGTACTTGCAAGACAAGGGTCAAATATAGAGAAAAACTGTGCTTTCTGAATTCAGTGCCAAATACCATATTTCCTGTTTTAAGAAAACTCTTTAGGAAGCAAGTTTTATGCTACTGCTGGAACCATGCGCCACTGAAAGTATTAATTGCAATATTTGCCCTATCTTGTGAAGCTACCTCTGAAGAGAAGCCACCCACCCCTAAGATGAAGCAGGAGCCCTGGTGATCGTGGCAGGCTTGTCCACCACATACGATGCCAGGTGTACAACAAGCAGCAGAGGTAAAGACAACTGACAGTTGGCAAACATTGCCAGTTGAAGGCCATAAACATTTATGCAGTGCTGCTAGGCATCAGGGTGATAAATCTAATCTTTTTGTTCAGATCAGTCCAGGAAAATTCATGACTTTTTTTTTGCCTAGTAATTTTACAGTAAAATCTTTGCTGTTAAAGCTTTATGAGCCTGAGGAAAGAATTGCAGGAAGCCTGGACATTTTTATCAGTTGCCATGTGAGCTTGCTTCGCTGCTTACTGCAGAGGAACTGAGTTCTCAGCATGGCTGAGAGTGTTTTATAGGGGTCAGCCTCTGCCTCTGAAGAGTCAGCTGTAAACACTGTGAGTGCCTCTAAACGTGCAAGAGAAATTGCTATGTATGGACCAGAGAGTAAAAGCCAAGGCAAAGCTTGAATGGAAGACATTTACATTAACGTCATACTGTTAGCTTTTCCCAAGGAAAATATCAATGTTGCATGTCCCTGCACTCAGAGAGAAGACACAATTCAAGGACTGACAATAGATACTTACTTTAAAACATTTTCTTTCTTTTTATTTTTTCCTGATGGTTGCTACAAGCAAAGGAGGTATTCAGAAATGTAACTGCACAACACAAACACAGGCAGCAAACTAAGCTGATGGCATGAAAGGTGTATCTGAGAACATAGAGTTGACAGAATCTGAGTCAGATTTTGTTCGAGTAGTTTTTAAGATACTCTCAGCAATAATATTGTCATTAGGAAACAGTTTTACTTTCCCATTCTGACTGTGTTTTGGTTCATGCACAGGTTCCAGGAAAACCACCCGTTTACCAGTGCTAGCCTTCTTCTCATCAGCTGGCAGCTCTTGTGGAAGTGTGGAATTCAGTATGGATGAGTGGGCACTGCTTTGGTTCAGCTTCCTCTTCCTCCCTTTTGCCTTACATTGACATGGACATGGGGTCAGATAGAGATACAGCAGTACTAAAACAATACTGGCTACACAGGCAGCAAGGGTGGTAAAAGCTGTATTAAATGCCTCATGGGCATGGGACTTGTTCACTGTGAAATTGCTGACATTTATTCTAACCTCTATGGTCTCATTTAATAGTCTTTTCTTATTTATTGCAATGCAGGAATACAGCCCTGAGTCCTCTAGCTGGGCATCAGTTATCTCCAGACTGCCGTTACGGAACACCTTAAAGTTGTCAGTCTCCCTGTCTGGCTCCAGCAATCTATTGTCGGGACTAACCCAAACAAAGTGTGTGCCTGCATCACTGATTCTGCTGTCACAGTGTACAATCAGCCTGTCACCAACCTGGGCATCGTGAATAAACCCAAAGGCTTGGAAAGAGCTGTTGACGGTGCTTTCAGAGCAATTCAGGAAGTTATCATGCAGTAAAGACAGTTTATTGTAACCTCTTGGGTCTGATTGCAACAAACAGGTGTATTCATTTTTGAAGTCCACCACTGAGCTGAAGTGCCTCTGATACCAGAAGATTAGCATGGAGTACAGCATACAGTCACAATAAAATGGGTTGCCATGAAGATAAATTCCACTAAGATGTTTGGCCGGCACTGAACTCAGGCGCTGAACAGGCATCAGCTGGATGTGATTGAAGGAAATGTCCAGCATCACAAGGTCTGTCAGCTTATGTTTTCCAGTGTACAAGTCCAGTGGGAAATGTGAGAGCAAGTTGTAGCTTAAGTACAGTTTCTGTAATTTGTACAATCCTCCAAAGGCTGGGGGCTCTATTTGAGTAATCTGATTGTTGTACAGCAGGAGAACCTCCAACACCCTTAGCTCCTGAAACACAGGGCTGCTGAGTGTCTTCAGGCTGTTGGATGACAAGTCTAGGTACTTCAGATTTGGGGTTGTGGAAAAGCTTCCAGTGATAATGCTGCTAATGCTATTATGATTGATTATTAAAGTGTTCAGTTTCTCAAACAGTGCTGGGACCCATTCAGGCTCCAAAAACCCAATTCTGTTGTAACTCAGATCCAGCCTTTTAATACACTTATAAAGATTTCCTGGCACTCGAGAGAGGTTCTTATTGGTGCAGCTTATGATATCACTGGCACAGATGCAGGCTGCTGGGCACATCCCCGGGGCACTGCCACAAACGCTCATTGTGAAGACCAAGAGGCATGCCAGTCCTCTGCAGTTCACTTTAAAAACTCCAAGTTGAGTAGGAATTGTCCACCAGGTTAAAGACATTGTCATTGCCTCTTAGCTGTCTCCCAGTGCTTCTTGCCACAGATTGTATGTGCAGTTAGCTTCGTGCTAA
Source organism: Loriculus beryllinus (assembly GCA_039877255.1). Classification (NCBI taxonomy): domain Eukaryota; kingdom Metazoa; phylum Chordata; class Aves; order Psittaciformes; family Psittacidae; genus Loriculus; species Loriculus beryllinus. The sequence goes on along the minus strand of JBCJKH010065526.1, from coordinate 12,053 downwards.
TTGCTGTCAAAAGAGGGATATAGAGGTACAGCATGTTAACATTTACAATTCATACCCTTCCTGATTTCTTATGCATGCCTTTTGGAAAATACTGGCAATCGATCCTTAATGTTCCAGATGGTGAATTGTAAAATCTTTTTGTTTGTAGGTAATGTAAGCTTAACATTGGTTTTTAAGTAAACACGAAGTACTGCACTTGTGTAAATATTCACACTACAGATATGGTATTTTTTTTCTTTTCAAAAACAATGCAATTATTCTTCAGTCTTGGACCAAGAAATGCAATTTCTGATTGTTCATTAAAAAAAAAAACCAAACCAAAACAAACAGACATGTTCCTCCGTGCAACATAACTGGGCAATAGCATCCCCTACCTGTTTCCAAACCAACACAGATAGAAAATTCCTGGTACAGGACAGAAAAAGCCTCATCCAAAAATGCTGTGTTCTCGTCTAGTGGGGAGCAGTTGCAACATGTGTTTCTTCCCAATCAGAAAATGTCACACAGCAAAGAATTTTCTCAGACTACTTAGCTTTAAATGTCAAACAAATTCCCTTTTTTTTTTTTTTTTTCCCTTTTTTCCATCCAGTAACTGATAGTTCAGGTAGCAGCAGTCTATTTTTAAAGTTATTCAAGATGTCCAATTCGAATATTTTGTATTCTGCCACTTCTACCTCTGCCAACATAACTGTTGAGGAGGAAATCTTCTATGTCTGGTGCCCACCTCAAGCACAAGTTTTGGGAACTTTTAGTAAGAATGAGTCAGCCATTTCTGAAAACTTAGTAAAGGAAAAAAAATATTTTGCTCATACTTAAATAGTAAGACCAAATCCAACCATGTTATTTTCTATGAATATTTTAGTGTCACTATGGATGAAGCAGGGATGTAACATTTGGCAGGGTAGTGATTCTGTGCCAAAGAATATGCTTTTTGCCATCTGCAAAGAAAATGTACACATACTTATCAGTGTAATGAATATTTCTGTTCACTCTTGCTCTCCCTGGATAGCTGTTAAGAGTTTGTCAGTAAATTCCCAGGTGAATCCATCTGCACTGATTATCCACAACCCTTCACAGCTCAAATGCGGTATTCAGCTCCCACGTATTGAACTCAGACTTATCTCTTCAGTCTCACACATCTGTTGGTAGAGTATCGGAGCAGGATCAACCTCACAATGACTGCTCTGCACTGCTCAGAGTGGCTATGGCCAGAAGCTGGGACAGTGCCTGTGGGCAGCACCAAGGAGGAAAAAGAAGCAACCTCATGTGGAAAGAAGCAGAATAAAAGGAGGAGTTGTATTCTCTGATGAGACAAGATGGATGAAGAAAGGATGAGTCTAGAGTATGAAAACGTTAAAATCTAGACCTACAGGGTGGAGGACAACAGGCCAGAAAGGAAGCCAAAAAGGGGGAGAGAGGAAAAAGAAGCATAAGAGATGCAGAAGGAAGGAAGGGCAAAGCCAGGAGAGAAGGATGCTAATGGAGCATCACCATCGTTACTAATGAAGCAGCTGAGGAGGAGGTAGTTTGAGCGTGCAGAAGTCAGTTGAGGTATATGAGACTGGAAAAGCACCTGGGGATGGTGTTAAGAGCAAGTAGAGGGTTAAATAGAAGAGGCAAGGGTTTCAGGAGATGAACCTTAGAACACTCTCCTCTGGAGAATTTGCATCTGCTACTTATGAATCTAAGATTATATATGCAATTAATTAATAGATGTGAAATGCACTAATTTCCACTCCAGTTCCAAATTCCACTCCTCTAACCTTCTGCCAGTCTGGCAGGTTGCTGTTGTCTGCTGACAGTTCCACTCTTAAGTCAAGTGGTAGAGGATGTGCTATGAATCTGAAGAGCTGAACCCTCTAATGACCCACTAAAGGGAGAAATATGAAGGCAGCAGGATACAAGAACTCACTTTTCACAAGAATTTATATACACATTGATTTTAAATATTTGCATTCACATTAAGAGAATGGCAAGACTGCAAAGTGAAATGCTCAAAAAATTCAAGTGTTAGAATTAAGGTTTTCTGTGCTGTTTTAGATTTTCTATACAGTCCTTATTTACACAACCTCTTAATTTGTTTTCCCCCCAAAATCTTTCCTCACACTATGCACCGGTTCTGAGGGAGAACAGGGAAAAGAACATGTGATTACATCAACACAGGAAATGCCTGTACCTGAGAACTGGAATATACCCAAGCCTCTGCCTCAGCATTCTCATGAGATCAGACAACTTATGAGAACTGGTAACTGTCAAGAAAATAATAAACACATGACAGTCACCAGCCTGACACTTAGAAAATAAGGAGCCTCTGTGTATTAACTTTGGGAAGGACTGATCTGAAGAAGTTCTGAGATGAGTGAAAAATGCTATGACTCTAGTTGGTACTTCTGACTGTAAGGGCTTCTCCTTACTTCCCTGCCTATAAAAGGGATAGAGCAACATAACCTTAGCTATAGAAATATTGTAAAGATAAATGAATTGGTTCAAATGAAAGCTTAGGATCAAGATTCATAGTATTCTAGGCTTTTAGATCCTACTGAAGTATATACCTGCGTGGGGCTTTCAGTGGGAAGTTAGGAACCCAGAAAAATGTGGATTTTTAAACAGTCCAAGCACCTAACTTTTACTAACTTAAGCTAATCTATGGCAACAACTAATAGATACAAATTCTCCTAGAGGGTAAGACGTATGAAGCATTATAGAAATGGCCATCAGGAAATAATTCTGTACCTCAGTGTGGATTTGCACGGCATGCAGTACACAACACACAGTGGAAACACACTGGCAGATGAAAAAAGAATTTAATAACTGCTCATTTAGTTAGTATATTGCATGAAGCGAGGTACTGGAAAACCTCATCCCATAAAACCATGTGTGTGAAGACTGAATTATAAAGCATCCACAAAATAGGAGACAAACTGCTGTTGCACAGGTTGCCTAGGTTGCCTTTCCCACTAATATTTAAATGTCTGATTCTGCAATGTATGCAGTCTAATTGCTAATGTAACTGCACTTGCAGTTTTGAAATGGCACTTTTAAAATCAGTTCCTATGTTGAGTCTAACTGTGATCCTGGAGATACTCCAAATGGGACATACTAGATCAATGCTGTTTTGGAAGGGTTACCAAGATTAATACACTAAACAGCCTTGCATATTTGCTTCTGTCCATACCTACACTATCTCACTACAAACTCTGAGATAGTCTGCAACCAAATCCCAAAGGCAAATCAGTGGCTGGTGCAAATCAGCATAATATCTTTGAGTTCTAAGTGGCAAAAACAGTTTGCAAGGTCTGAAAACTGGGTTGCCCATTTCCAAAGCCCACTGAGGTTGTCAAATGAAAACTGTTTCAGATAACTTAACTTGCCTGGTGAGGCAAATCCAAATTATAGACACCATAAACATATCACAGGACAAACAAGACTATTTGGAGAGTACCCTGACAAACAGAAACCTTCCTTGCCATGCCTACCTCACAGCGCAGTGCCTACATTCCCAACAGGTTCTTTGCCCTTTTGGAGATTAGGAGTGTTGAGTTGCAACTTGCTCCTGAACTGTGTTCCCCATACCTTCTTTATAGATTACACAGGATGGCCTATAAAGCCGAGCATGTTCAACATAAATAATTATGACCTATGTGATCATTTGAACTTATTCAAAATGACCGCATAAACATTTCTGAGTTAGTAATGTGCACATGTTAAGTGGCAAGGAAGAACAAAGCCTACAGTCAGCCTTATATTAAAAAGTGGCATTTCATTTCATCCCAGTACCCTTAGTTCAGGTCTTAGAAAAGTAGCATTTTACAAATTTCAGTATTACATTATTTCTTAAGAGAGATATTGCTATTAAACACTATGAGCTAACATGTGCCAACAGACTCTGGCTAAGTACTTCACCATTATTTCTGAATGGGCTGGGTAAATAGCTTTTTGGATTTATAGTAAAGTGAAGGGCACAGCTGGGAGTTTTGTACTTGAACTCTTTTCAAAGAAATCATCTCTTTGTGGCGTTGAAGTGTGATATTTTAAGTTCACTGCCAAAAAAACACAGTACACCCCGAGATGAATCATCAGTGCAGTAAGGGTGTACATGCTTAACTGTTAGAGGAGAAATGCAGGGTATATCCTCGTATCATAAGGAATATCTTCTGCTGTCAGAAACAGCTCAGTTGACTACAACAGATCAACTCCTAGACACGTTGAGGACTTGCCTCTTAGTTTTGATCTTTTTAATGTGTGTGTTTGTTGCAGGCGTTGTAGTTTTTTATTGCTTGGTTGGGGTTTTTTTTGTGTTAGTTGGTTGCAACCTGTGTGAAAATACTTAGCAAATGGTTAGTTTTTCTGATGTTAAAGAAACTGGATTTACAGTAGGAATAACATCTTCCTGTACACTGATGATATAAATAGTCCCACATTTGGCTCTCACTTTCTGCACAGTGAAAATGCAAGTATTTGCACACAACCCTGCTGTACTACTGCAGGAATTGTTGCACCTCTAGAGAGCTCAAACACTAAAAACATTAAAGATTTCAGTCTACCCTCCAGAAGGTCCACACCATTTCTACATGTCCTGTTTCTTTTCCTTGTGCCACATTTCCTGTGTGTGTCCTGATTCTGAATGTCCCCTGACCTAGCCAGCCCACAAGTCATTCAGACACCTTTGCAGCTTCCCACTGACATTCAGTGACCACACAGCTGCTCTCTTCTTCTTACCAGTCCACATATCAGATTAATCAGGGCCATATTAGTTAAATATAATGATACATGCAATGAACCGGTGATGGCTCAGGTGTTAACAGTGTTTCCTCACAGCCCATTTTGGTTTTTCCCCATGGCATTTGACAAGACTTTCCTCAGGAGCTCAGAAGAAAAAGTGACACTTAAAATCGGGTTTTATTAATTTCTATCAACAATATTATACAAGTGCAATTATTCATGCTTTTAATCCTAACTTTAGGAGTCCTGCTTAAGTACAAAACACAGCTATTAATTACAAACATACTAGTGGCATCCTATGTAATTAATCTTTCAAATGTTACACTTATAAGGAAGGTCTGTGTAAACTTTCATTTCCTTTATGTGCATTTGTGTGTGGGATGCTGTCAAAGGAAATGACCCTGTAGTGGCTACCTCACTCCAGGCTCTACTTTCCTTTTACAATTTCTGAGTGGGAAAGGCACTCTCTGCATTAAATCTGCCTAACAACTGTGCTTAGCATTTCTGACTGATCATATCTGGATTAACCCCAACCATCGTAATCCATGAGATTTAGCAACATGACAGATTGGACATCAGAGACTGTTGGTGAGCTACATCTGGGTGATGTCTTGATACACTGGACTAAATCCCTGAAATGGGCTAAACCATGCTTGATGCAGGACCTAACAGTGATGAAAAAATAAAGACTTTAGGTTACCATTACACCAAGCTGATCCTGAGGTCAGTCTGGCAAATGGAGTGGTCTCTGGCCAGACCTCAATAGTACTCAATTAGGGATAAATTTGTCCTAGCAACCTTAGTTAAAACTACCTTCTCCCACTCATCCCTCACTAAAGATTGAATTTCCCCAAGGACAGATAACTCACTCGACTTGAAGAAAACTGAGACACTTATGAGCAACTGAGTGACGTACCACGGAGCCTGAGCTGGACTAATCATCAGCAGTCTGTTTACGGCAGTACCAGCTACATGAAGTCAACACTCTGCAGCTCTTATCTCTCTTGAAGGAATACAAGGGAAATAGGCACCAGTAAAACAACAAATGCATCCTTTTTTTGCCATGTTCCTTTGTAAATCACGCTGCACCCTAGTTTAAACCTTGCAAATTACTTCAGTTGCTAAGGAGATCGCAAATAATTAAGAAAAAATGGCATGGTAAGTGGCAGTGCCTGTTACAGTATCAGTAACCAGTCTCCAAGCAATGCCAGATCTTACGAAAGTTTAGTTGCCCAGCGTTAGGATCCTCACCGCCTCCGAAAGCTTCTCTGACAGGCTAAACTTCAGAGAAACCCCCTTGCCTTTGAAGGGGGGAGAAGAGGGCTCCTGGCAGCTTCCCGATGGGAACCGCCCGCTGGAGCCCCCAGATCCCTACCGGGGGTCGGCGGAGGGGAAAGTTTCGTGGAGCTGGACGGCCGGGCGGGCTGAGCCGGCTCCGCACCGGAGCACCCACAAGCACCGCGCCGTACCCTCGCCTCACCCACCTACCCCCGAGGGGTCCCCGGCCGCCTTCCCCGGGCAGGCTCGACTACAGCCGCTCCGCTCCGCAGAGGAGGTAGGGAGCCGGGTCTCCATCGCCCGCTGCCGGGCTGCGCTCGCCTCCCGCTCCCGCTCTTCCGGACTCTGCCCGCCGTGCCCCGGCTACTGGAGGGATGGCTGCTCCGCCACCCCAGCGTTACCTGGAGCTCCAGGCGGCCGCTTCATGTCCGGGGAGCGCGGTGCCGTCCCCGCCGTCGCCTCCAGCCCCGGGCCCGCATGCTCCGCTGCCTCCGGGAGAAGTTGGGGGCTGCCGAGAGCGCGGCGGCGGCTCTGCTGCCCTCCCCCGCGGGCTCAGGCAGAGCTGGCCCACTGCCCCCAGGGGATGGAGCGGAGGCCCGGAGCCCGGTAGCGGCGGCAGGTGAGGAGGGAAGGCAGGAGACTCGCGGTGACAGCAGCGCCGGGGTTTTTATCCTCTCCTGCCTCCGCCCTCGCGGTCCCCAGCGCCGCTCAGCGCCGGACTCCAGACTCGCTCCCGGGGGCTTCCGCGACGAAGGGTCAGAGCCGTCGGTACCCCGGGGGAGGAGAGCACCGCCTGCCCTCGCTCCGCCCCTCGCACCCCGGGGGGCCGCTGCTCCAGGCGGGGCAGTGCCCGCTCCCCTCCGCTCCGCTCCTCAGCGCGCTGCTGCCCCCGCCAAGAGAGGGCAGAGCTCCCCCTTCTCCCTCCAGCCGATCAGTGTGGGCTCAGCTCTGCTGATGCAAACCGGCCCCGAGCCCGCCCGGCAGGTCCCCGGAGCCCCGGCTGGGGGCAGGCAGCCCAGTGCCGCCGCCGGGGAGGCCGGGTTTTCGGGAGGGCGCAGCAGAGGATGCGGTCGCCGTTAAAGGCATCAAAACTCCCCGTAAGCGGAGATGGGACCTCAGGGGGCTCATAAGGGGAGGATAAAGTTAAAAGGCGTTGTGTTAGCTCCGGAAAACAAGCCTCCACTTAATTAAGTGATCAAACCCCATTGAACCTCCGCAATAGGGTGGGCTTTAATGAGAAAAAGAGTCTATCAGATTATACAAGGGGTTGTCTAAAATTAGTTGCCGGGTACCCGGGTTGTCTTGACCACGGGATCTGCGGGAGAGCTGCTGCAAATGGGAAAGCGTGACCAGGTCAGAAAGAAGCAAAGCTGCAGCTGAAAGCCTAAGAACTCCCTTCTCTCGGTTACACGCTGATTTTAACCTCCTCTGGCAAAGTTTCTCGCTACATTTCCACCATAGTTTAGAGTACCCTATATTTAGAGACTGAAACCGAACAGGGGCTAGTTTAGCAAATAACAGAGATTGTGGATTTATTGTCATCCAGACATGCAGTTTATGGAATAGTTTTCAGCAAATGGGTTTGTGTATTAAAGCTGCTGTAAATCACACTTTTCTTCTAAGGGTAAATAGTGAAGTGATGTTTAATATGAGGGTTTGTGGCCACATATAATGCTCAAGGGTTCCTTCTTGTCTTAAAAAAACATGCTACAGGCAAATTAAAATACCCTAGTATAGTGCAAGGTATCTGTTAAAAATGTGATTGAATAGATTGAAGCCTGGTGAGCCGTGGGTGATGCTGCTATTGGTTTCAAAGACTTTTTGAGCACTACCTTACCATGAAAGTTCAGCTTTTATTAATCATTTCTTATTTACTGCTGCATTTCTGCATTTCTGTGCATTTAGATGATACACCAGTGAAGTTACTTTAATCTTTAAGTTATTGATTCGACATTGATTGGTTTCAGAACCTCCATTGAAATATTCATTTGTTTAAAGCAGCTTGTTGTCTTCATTTAGACCAAACCAGTAAAGTTTTCTGGTTGTCTCAATGTATCAAAATAATGGGTGAAATTTAAGTCGATCGCATTGCCAATACAGTCTGAGGAAGACGATAACAACTTTTTTCGTCTCCTTCCCCTGCTACCAAGATTGAAAATGTTGAGCCTGTTCTTCCTAGAACTACTTATGGCATGAAAATATTGTCTGTCATAGCATACAGAGTAGCTGTCCATTTGTGGATATTTTGCACACTTTCTTTAAATTAAACTGGTTTTAAAATGCTAACAATTTTAATTGCAGATTGTTCAGACCTCAGTAAGTGTGGAGCACTGATTAATGCAAAGTGACAGGATTGCTTATAGCCAAGTTATTTAGATCCCAGCCATGAGATCTGGATATAGTGACAATTATTTCAGGGAAAGTAGGTTTCAAATCAGAGTGAGGTGTCTAATACTTAAGGCAATAAAAATTTTGTTTTCCAGTTTTATTTTTCTCGTTAATGCTGGCTGGGAATTGCTTTTTATGTTGGAGATCTCAGGGCCCAGATCCTCAAGAAATTGATGGGAGTTGTGATGATCCTTACATGAGCTGCTTATCTTACAGACAGAAGCCATCTGCCAATAAGCAGTCTTTGCAGAGAAATCATGATCAAGGGATGCATTGAACGGTCTGAAAGGAGTTCAGAACCACAGGATCCTTGTAAGTCTAGAAACAGCCGGTTGTAAGCCCAGCAATTCTTCATTCCCTCTGAATGCTGACAAGTCTGTAATAGCATAATGCAATCTAATTCATTGTGCTATTTCATAACAGAAATGTAATTCAGTATGTAACAATATGTAACATTCTCATTTGTTACATACTGAATTACAAGGAATTATTATTTAAAAAAAAAAAAAATCTAATTTGTGTGGGAACAATCAGGAACTAACTTTCTCCTATAAAATAGTACTGATGTGAAAGCAGTATCTACCCAAAATCTTTGTTGATCAAACGTGGGCACAACCTGTGTGAAGCTGACAGTACATTAATTAGAACATGAAACCTTTCTCATGGTAATCTGTACAAATGTGAGGTTGTTGGCATCACCAGTAGAGATTTTTATTGCAGAGAATTGCTGATAGCTGTCTCCTTCTTCCAAAACCATCAGGAGCCTGCCTGTATTTCCCTGCCCCTGTACCAAACTATCTATTAGAATGAAAGCTTTTCAGTTCTTGTTTTCATGTCTTGTGCAGTGCCAGACTGACGGACCTTGAGGTGGTCTTTTAATAACAATATTTCGCTTGTGCTCTTGGAAGCACCCACAAATACAATAATACCGGCAGTATCTTCAAAAAGAAGTCTTTTTAGTAAACCAGCAATGTTGTTACAGTTATGCAATTAAATTCATCATTAAAGGACTTTTATTTTTTATTTTTTTTTTCCAAAAGCAGGATCCTTATTCACTTTTGCTTCAGGGAGTTTACAGTCCCTTTACGATCAAGCAGTGCAAATGTTGGGCTAGGGACTAATTAGGAAGGGAGTACTGAAAGAAGGAAATGTCCTCCATCTCTCCTCTTACACTGCTTCTGGCAAGGGCATGAGTTTTCTGCCAAAATGCTTGTGTTGGAAGAAGGATTTCCAGCCTCCAGTTTAAGGCCTGTTTATATGCATTATAGATATTAGATAGCACTCAGTAGAAAGGGTTATAGAGTAATCTGTAATCTTCCCTTTTGTGATTCCTCTTTCTTAGTCCTGAATGAATTCTGTCTCAGTGTAAGTCCAGTCTGGCAATTAGGATACTTCAGTACTCCAGTGCTGGGAGACATGGGCTGCAGTCCCAGCTGCATGAAGTTTGGAGCCCCAGGGGAAGTCAGGGAAGCAAGCTGGGCAAAGACTTAAACACAGATTTGAGAGTACCCAGAGAGTTATTCCTCTTCCGCCAGTCATTTTTAGAAGAACATGGTAGCTGACACTGTACTTTGAAATCTACACCAAACAGCTTGACATTTAGTGGAGCAAGCCCCTTAGCAGAGAGCAGTGGGTCTGTGGATCCTGCTTGGGTTTCAGTGTGAGACACAAGCAAAAATGCTTGGTCCTGTCAAGGCTGAAATGCTTCTGGCATACCCTGAAGTAGTACATGGCTGCTGCCCTGCGAGAGATCTTTCAGTACCTGAGGGGATGAAGAGGACAAAAGGCAGGTCTGGTAGTGATGTCGGGACCAGACATAGGTTTTAAAGCTCTTATTCTGTATCAGAAGATGAGCAGGACTGTCACCAGAGAGCTGCAATTGTTCTTTTCAACTCTTGTTTTCTAACTAATTTGAAGCTGGGCCTTGAGGACAGCTTTTCTGTTCCACTATGACACTTGTCACCAGGCTGCTCACTCTCCAAGGGCTCAAACTCTTTTCTTCCTTTTCTGAAAAATTCCTTTTTTACTCCCACATAGGAATGAACACTGTTCATTAGACTAAGGGTAAAGAAAATAAGAGAGTGAAAGGATTGTATTTACTTCCTACCTGGGCAAGCAGTTCCTCACTCTGCATCATTAGACATTCAAAACTGCCTTTTTTTTTTTTTCTCTCTGTCATTAAAATGTATTCTATTGCTCTTTATTTTCAGTTTAAAAGATCTGAAGGTCTGGAAGGGTTGTTCAAAGAGAAGTGGAGTATCACCTGTCTGTCAGTGCCATCTTTCCCCATTCTGCCCTCAGAATTGCCATCAGCTAGTAATTACTACTGAACAGGGAGTCAGAGTGGCTAGCATTAAGTTGAAGTTCTTATTAGGGGTGAGTATACTTCAGGATAAAAGCTTTTTACTATTTATATTTATTGATTTAGACCTGTTTTCTTGCCCTTCCTCCACTCAAATGCCTTTTCACTACCCAAAATGTCAGTTCCTCAGTTGGGCAGATTTGCAGTCACTTGCAGTCCTCTCTGATGTCTTTGCTGACTCTAGTATTTCATAAGACCAAAGATGGGAAAAAGACCAGCAGTTATATCTTAAGTGTCTCTGTTAATCAAATTGATTTACTTTAAGGGTCTTCATGCAGTGTGCTGGTGTCATCAAGTTTGTGTATAACTTACAGAACACGCAATTTATGTCCTGGATGACTTCTAGAACTTGACCTGAGGTATTGACCATCCACATGTTTCATATGTTATGAACAATAAATGAACAAATGAACAAAAAATTCTGAGATGCATTCTTATTTTGAGCTAGATTAGCCATTGAAATCTAAAAGCTTGGAAACAACAAAGGTAAGCATCAGTGGCTTGTGGTCCTTGTGGATTTTTAGGGTCCTTATGTCTTAGAGTTTGTGGATCTCAAATATACCCAGAAACATTGTTAAGCAGTATTCAAGTCTTTGGAGCACATTTACATGCAAGGTAGGCATTGTAGAGCACTGGAGGATAATTTATTTTCATTTTCTATTCCAAAGGCACCACTTGAGAAAACGTTACAAATTAACACGAAGTTATTGGTTCAGTGAATTTAGCCTTTAATAGTAAGAACATTTGGGAGAGTAATTTGTCATGGCCTCGAGCAGTCTCTTTTAAAGCAGAACGATAGCTTTTCTGTGATAACAGGCAGGTAACCTAACCTTTAAAATGCAGTTCTTCATGCAAATAAACCTTGCTGGTGGACTTGAAAAGGTGATTTTGAATGCTGTCATGCATTACTTATTTCTTGAGACACCATATGCCTCTCATATAGCCAAAAGTAAAAGTAGGAAAGTTTTCTAGAATGCCAGATTCATTCTGTAGTACAGAGGGCTCTAGTGAGTTATTGCAGTAACTGTAAAACATCTAAAGAGAGATCATGCAAGTGTATTTTCTGTTAAAACTTGAATACTACCCCATGGCAATATATGAAGTATTTGTGAATAATCTCTAGATTTGCAATATGAAGCATGAAGAAAAGAAAAATGGGTGATGTGGATACTCCATCCCTGGAAGTGTTCAAGGCCAGGTTGGATGGGGCAACCTGGTCTAGTGGAAGGTGCCCCTGCCCATGGCTGCGACCTGGGACTAGGTGAGCTTTAAAGTCTTTTCCAAGCCAAACCAGTCTGTGACT
>JBCJKH010065525.1:0-23778 GCA_039877255.1 Loriculus beryllinus | reverse complement strand
TGTTTAGTGTTTTCCCCGCAGCTTAATGCAACTCCTTTGCTCCCCAGACTCCCACCTGCCAGCCCACCTAATCTTACTGTCTTGGCAAGGCTAAGTACTCAGCAAGACCAGTTCTCCCTGTCTAGAATAATATATTATATAATCCATTATAGCAATCCTGATGGTGATTTACAACATCTTTTAAATCATAACACTAGCTTTGTAGAGGTATGAAGAAATGATTCCTTGTGCAAGAAATGATTCCTTTTGATAGGAAAAGGAACCGTGAGTTTGCCCCAGCAGCTGTAAGGACAGAATGAGATCTGCTAACCTATGCAGTCATCTGAGGTACTCTGTTTCATTAATATGGTACACCTACCCTCTCAAATTACCATTTGCAGGAATGATACCTTAAAGCATTATATGTGGCAGATTGGAGGGACACAAATGAGACACTTGGTGGCTATTCTTGCCCCTCTCCTGCAACAAGGTAAAGAAAAACTACTGAAATGAAAACAACCCCCAAAAAATTTTAATGATTTTTTTAACTCTGTACCTAGCACACATTACAAAAAAAACCCAAAACATGTTTTGAGAAAAGTAAACAACCAGTTTCAGTTTTGTTCAAGTCTCACTGTAGAGACTCTACATCTCCAGGTCTGCATGTACAGATAACGTAATACTGGCTCAGGGATTAAACCACACCTTAAAGAGATTCTAGGACCCAAACCATATTTGACTACCAAACAGGGGTATGAGTGACAACAACACAAATTATGCCTGTATACCAAATGTTCCTTATTAGTTTGCTCTTGTTCCACCATATGCTTATACCGTGCAAGCAGAAAAAGCCATTTTTTGCTACTGCACAAGGACACTTGTGTTTTAAGACCATTATTTAGTATTTTGATTATCACTGTACACTGGCAGAGTCATGTATTAAATATATTCCCTGAAATCTTTCTGTTCCCTATCTAGTATGGTTTGCATGACTAGCAATCACTCACTAAAATGAGTAGTTTAGGATTTACCAGTAAGCTCGTATTCACTTACCAGACACTGCAATAAGAAAATGAAAAAGATGAAATTAATTACTACCTTGAGAATCCTCAACTGTGTTAGAACTGAAAATTCATATGCTGTTCTACCAACTCCATAGTCACACTGTAACTCTTTACAAACTATAAAAAATTACAAGAACCATCCAGATATCATCCATACATCCTTGTGTAGAAAAAGCGTAAATTGAGTGTTTATCAGAGAAAGTACAGAGCTGAGTGACAGAAAGCATACTCCGTTCTTGTTTGTGCTATTACCAATATTGATCTGAAAGGCTAGGCTGTACACTGACCCTTGTTTCCCATTTCCTTTAAATTATTCCCACTGAGAAAAGTTGCTTATTTCTCCACTGAGCTCGGAAGCACCGAGGCATGTTGTTAAACAGATTTACACATCTCTTGTTAGCTAACTGGCTTTCTTGTCTGCAATTTCGATTGTTGATGACATTCTTTAATTTATAGAATTAGAGAAATTTGGCAAGAGATTCTGCAAAGACAGAATGTGGAACATTTTACACTCTCTTTTCCCTCAGTGACTTATCTATGTACTAACCCTGTTCTTTGGGCTGGGTCAGAACCCTTATCAAAAGTAATGCATTTTGCCCAGATGTGCCGAAAACATTCTAGTCCAAACTCTGCTATCACTGAAATTGCTGCGACCAGTTCTGTACCTGCATCACTGCCAACCACAGTTACAAAATGCTCTACTGTTACAAAATTTTCCCAAAAATTATTTAAAGGTTTTTAAACACCATTGCTTAGTATCACATGTAACTTCTGTGTTCAGAAAGCTAAGCCTCACTCAGTATCAGTTTTGTTACTGATGCAAAAGCAAAGCATGACTTAGTTCACTTTCGCACCCTTCATTTGGTTGTGGAAAAATTATACTAAAGGAGCTAAAAACCCTTTTTTCCACTGATACTTTTATTAAAAAAGAAACATATAATTGCAATGATCTGCTGAGTAAGATGCAATTTTTCTGGTAAGTGCTATCTCCTTTAGATAAGTGGTCAAGAGCAAAATTAATCATTTTTAAGCCCAAAATACTTGTTAACATTCTGAGAGCTGCTCTGCAGCAAAGGCCGAGATAACAAATTGTCAGTGTTTCTTTGAACTGATTATACACACATACTGCCTGTACCGATGAGAAGACATTTTGATATAATCTCCATGTTGTATTTTCTTAGCTATTCAGAAAGTACTCTAATGTTTTCACACCACTAAGAACTCAGTTTGGACTAATTCATTTCCATACTCTCGCACTCATACAGTACGTATTCTTAGCTGCACATAAATTGCCTGAGAATATAAAGGGAAATAATAATGACAATTACAATTATATACATTATTATTTTACAATTCTAACATTAACAAGAATAATAACTTTTAAAGTTCCATTCTCCCATTATAACTAGAGCCCTTAAAAAGACACCATTACCCTCACTTTGCTTCTGGGAAGCAAGGTAAGCCACAGGGCTGACGGGCTGGCACTGCTACAGCCCAACTCAAGAATTCCCACCTGCAAACCCCTGGTTTGGGGGGCAGCCTTTGGTTACTCCTGGTCCACCCCACAGAGCCTGAAGTTAAAGCCTAACCTCATGGACACTCACGGGCATCTTTCATTAATTCTGTCCATAAAGAACTATGCAAAGGGAAGTGAAAGACAACTCATCCCAGTTTTAACTCTGCAGACCTATTTCTCACATTGTCTAAATGGCCGGAACACTATACACACACCAAACATGGAGATACTGAGGTTTCTGGACCTCTGTACCTACTTATTTCGTACTTTCCTGGCTGCACTACCTCTACCCTGTCATCGGGTACTTCTCATTGTAGAAGCAGTATGAGGAGATACAGGAACATTTATGTCTATCTTCAGCTTTGGCACAAGGGCAGGGTGGCATGGGCTGCCTCTGAGCATCATCCATCCAGCGTGCAGTGCTGCAAGATAACCATGGCTGGTGGTACCATAAGAGGGGAAAAATATTCCAGTTTAAGCTCTCTGAGACAGAACTGGAAATAGCACCTCATTCTCACAATCACAGAATCATAGAATAGTTATGGTTGGAAAGGACTTTAGTTCTAACCCTGTGCCATAAGCAGGGACACCTCACACTAAACCATGGCACCCAAGGCTTTGTCCAACCTCACCTTGAACACTGCTAGGGATGGAGCATTCACGATGACCCTGTTCTGCTCATCAGATTTCACAGCCCCATGTAGAAAATAAAGTGTATCTGGTTGCCTGTCTCCTGCAGTGGGATCAGGTCCAAGACGGCTTGCTTAATAAAACAGTAAGCTCTTGCACGAATATTGTGCTGTTACATTTTAAAAGCATACACTGCAGCACAAGAGATAAAAGGAGCAGCAAGCAGATGTAAAGCTAAAACTGCACTTCTACCTCTTGATTTTCTGGAGCACAATTTCAAGTCTTTCACTGGAATTTGTGACAGATAATCAGGAAATTATAGTTTTTAATGTAATATAATAATTGGAGCAGCTTAAGTGCTTCCTTATAATTTAGAGTAACTGGCCAAACTTTCTAAGTATTTTATTTTTTCCTTCAGTAACATCTTGTTGGGGTCTTTGGTTCTTGTTTTTTAAAGTTATTTTCTGACTTCTTTTAAGGAATAAAAAGATAAAGATTTAAAGACATAAAGATAGAGCAGTAATTAAACTCCCCTTCATAATTGAGATTTTTTTCAGCATATAAAATGTTGCCTTTTTTTTTTTTTTCTTCCGGACCAGAGGGAAAAAGATTTGACCACTTAGTAACTCACAAAAGTTTGGATAGGAAAAGACTTCATGTGCTATTGTAAAGGACAATCTGATTTGATTTGAACAGCATACTACTGAGGTTACTATAAATTTCAGAAGACTAACAGAAATACCAACTGCAACAATCAACACTTATCTTGAACACCTGCTTGGGGACTTAATTTTGTTTTAATGGGCTATTACTAAGGCTTCTCTAACAAACCCCCTCATCATCACCCCCCCAAATCAATTCTGGATCAATACAGACACACATGCCCTGTGTAGAGCCTTCTGTTCTTAGGACAGGATTAAAAGATTCGTTAGTTTTAGGATAGCTTGGTTAAAAGATGGAAATTAGGAAAAACAAAAAGGAAGATGCACATGTCCCAGAGACTTTATATCCCTTCTGCTTAACAAACTCAGCGTTTGTAAAGGTTTGACAGAAGGGAGGCAACTTCTTATTGATTATCACAGTAATAAGGTTCTAAGGGTTGAAAGAATCCCAAAGCACGTTGCTCAGTCTCTGTAAATGATCAATTAAAAGGCTGCTTGAAAGCCAGCTTCCATCAAAATTCACAACCATTTCTTAGTGAAACTGAGGTAGTAGAAAGCAAGGTCAGACAAGCAGCTTTTAGAAACTATTCTTTCAACCAAACAAAGACAAAAACTTTAAACAGAGCCGATGACAGGTGTCTGAGTCCTGAAATATCTTAATTAAAGCTCTGATCTAGGTATATCAATTATTATTTATAACCTTTAATGTTCTGAAAAATGTATTCCTTCACTGACTTTGCAATAGCAAGTCTTTATTTTCTCTGCATTAATCCTTAGTGCTATCTTCCTTTAACCAAAAACAAAGCATGAGAAAGTCTACGAAGAGTTATAAATTCATCAGTTAAAACCCAAGAGCAGATAAATAGCCTTAAAAAGCATCTAAAATGTTACACAACACAAAACCATGCATTATCCAATACCACATTTAGTCTACAATCTGATCATGCTCTGCTAGCTTCCTAGAACAGGATTTTAAAAAACATTTCCTTTATTATGAAATACAAAGCTGTTCAAAGTATAAAACTCAGACATTTTTCTACTGACCATAGATTTCTGCCAAAACAGACTTAGTTTTTAAGCACCAAGTCTTAAATGAATATTGCCTGCATAAAAGAAAATACTGCAGCTTTTCATGTAGTTCATAAGATCAATCAGCCTGCTTTGTACTACAAAGATACTTTGAAAGTAGCAAATGTTGTTTTCTCTATCTGACAAGGTACATCAGATTCACCTGCATTTCGGATAACTGCATACAGAAAGTCTGGTCTCGAGAGAAAAAGGACATTATATTGGTACAACAGACTGTGTGTTTTTATCCTTTAGTAATGTGATTTTACAGAAACACATAGAACGTACACTTCGTATGCATCAGTTTGCTTGTCTGAGTTCAGAGCAAGTAGCACCGAAAACATTTCCAACTATTTGTTGGTATTTTGGGCTCTTTTTTGAATTTGCTTTCCTTATTTGAAAGCAAAACAATAAACGTTAAAAACAGGCAGTGACTTAACCCGGAGGAAGCAGACACTTCACTCTGACTGTCTCTCACAAACACATCAACTTTTTGGATGCAGAACAGTCTTTCTTACATAGGTACGTTCTATGTTTTCAGTCATTTTGGTTTGCATAATCAGAAACTACACGGCTTTCACTTACAAGACAGTAACTCTGAAATGCAGTAATTTTCCAATACATATTTGCAGTTCTATTTTCACAATATTTTTACAAGAGTTGCCGAGTACACACGGTCCACATTTGCTGATAATGAGGACTCACACAAATTGTAAGTAACCAGGAATGCAGCGTTAAAATGCAGAATACATCGTGATGATATTTTCTAAGAGAAACTTTCTTATCTATCTCAATTGTGAATAGCAAATGAACTTAACAGCCCCAGAAAGCAGAAAACAAGCAATATATTTGCAAATGTTTCTTACAGATTAAGAAAAAGTGCTTGGAAATCCTCACTGCTCACAGAAAAACCTTACAATCACCTAGCAACCTATGTTACTGCTGCTTTCAATTTTGAACAGGCAGCTTTCACATCCAAAGATGCATCTGAGCCAACTGATGCACCTGTAAGTTTAAAGTTAAACAAAAACAAAAACAGAGATTATATCTTTTTTGTTATTTAAATAAATTGCCCCTACCTTTCTTCTGAGAGTACGATGGCGACTGCACTTGAGAAAAAGTAGGTTTTTCTTCTGTGAAATATTCAGGTTGGTTGTACTGATTCAGGGCCATGTCCATGTCAGAGTACTCGCTTTTAAACAGGTTTCCAGGGTAACTACAGGTATAAGGCTGATTCACCGCCCAGGCCTGTTCCATATATATGTTGTTACCGTGCAGGACCTGAGCATCACAACTGCTGTAACCCTGATTATCTTCAATATATGTGCAATAATCAGTGGACTGCATGTAGCAATTGCTACCGGCAGCTGGGTGCACTTCATATATTTCTTGCATACAGTAGTTCATTTTGTTACCCTATCTCAGCTTCTACTTCACGTACTCACACACATGCATACACATGCAGGCATGCATACACATAAAATGGGAGAGGAGCAATGAATATACACCAACAAAGTCGACTGCAAAACAGTCCGTTTTACTTCGGAGCACCACCTTATGTGCTAAAATCCTATTTATATTGGGACGCCTTGTGAACTCCCCTGCCAGTCAAACATATTGGGAAGCAGATTTATGACAGTCAAAGGTCTTAATCTGTGACTGTAAGTTAATTCCATGGGAAGATGGCAGGCAGGTAGCAATGACCACCAGACAAGCGACATCCCGACAACCCTCCTGTTCGGCCGTTTGTCTGGAATAATCATTTTATAAACCATTTCCAGCCTTTCCAATATGATTAGAAAATGATTACTAAGGCGAGGACACAGTTATGTCACTGTAGTTGTCAACTTAAGTGTGAAGCATTATAAAGACTGCTTAAGAACTCCCAGAGGGGATACGCTGAAAATCCTAAAATCAATAATCCTGTTTTTCAGCATTAAACCACAGAAAATCCAATAGTGCTGTGCTGATGACCCAAACAGTAGTCTAGTTTTACAAAATTTAGCAACTTAATCTGTCATCAGCTTTATTGATTTTGTTTTACAGAATTACATGCATGAATCTCCCCAGCCTTCCACACATACACAATCCTCCCCTCTGCCTGGTAATGCATTTACGGGAAAGCAGCTTTTCTGAACTTCAGTGATTTTGGGAGGTAATTTCTATTGAGTTCAACAGGTGGGTAACTTAGAACACTGCTTAAATATTATCAATAAGCTAATTGCTCTGCTGTTTTGCCTTGTTATCTTTTATGTTTCAGTAATGAAGAACTTTTAGAACCAGATCTTTTTTGACAACAGACTGAGTAGAGTAAGAGGCGTTTTTGTTCATTTTGGCTCTCCTATGAATACATCAACGCTACTACAACAAAAACTATATGATCTTATAACTGCTTAATGCATCAAAAACTAATATACTTTGCTCAATCAACCATTCTTTCTGATCTAAAAGAAATGGTTTCATTCTAAGTTACATTAGCTGTTATTGGCTTTTTACTAGGCAAAACCTGATTTTTCTTTACAGCACAGCTAATAGGGTAAAACCTGTGGAGTCAGTAACAAGACGGTATCCCTCTTTAAAATCTGTTCATATTAGGAAGCAGAATTATTACTGATTTCATAGTGAGGTTTTAGCTGTCTTATTTCACCCATTTTAAACTATGTACAGGATTGCCAAAATTACCATCTAGGTTGCTCCTTTTTCTTCTAGGATCTTAAGGATACATCAAACAACTTTGATGAACGTATACCCAAATGTTAATCAAAATTTCAGTGAAATAGGTAAAAACTGAGCATGACATATACATATTTCTCCCTCCCCGATATTGTTTAATGTTTGTCTAATGCAAAGAGCCAACACAGAAATGCTGTCCCAACATACAACTGCAACTAACCTATCTAAATAAGAAGCATTGCCAATTATCATCTAATGTGCAAGCTAGCAGAATTCAGGATAAATGCCTTCAGAGGATCAGAGAAGTTAAAATTCATGTTTGGATTTTTATTTTCTTCCCCTCTAACTATAAAAAAAGCATCTTTAACACACATCTCTTATTAACTTGCTCACAAAATAGTAATACATTTGATAAGTCAAAATCAACTCTATCAAGATCAATTATAATTAAGTCAGTGAAGTTGCTTCCAAAATGAATTTATTCGACTAAAACTCTGATAATTGAAAGCAATATCTTGCTTCATTAAGAGCACTAATAGTTACTGATATCCCAGGAAGTACAACACCAATGAATGAATGGCATTCTCCACACTATTTTTACCAAAGATCTAACTGAACAAGTAACATTGTGATATACCATGTGAAAAAAGCACACGACAGAAGTGAATTTTCCTTTTAGCTCAGGCCCATGATCTAGATTTTACAAACGATGATTATGTCTGTGATAAAAAGCATGTCTTAGGCAAGATCTGACTTTCCTTGAACCGATGTTCATCACTTCATAGAACACACACGTTTGCTAAGAAACTCTGCAGTAGTTGTTTACACAGAAACCCCCAAACCATACTTGTTTATGTGATAGGTTGGTAACACTGTAGTACTCACAAATGCAACACATTCAATCTATGAAGCTTTCTTCTCCACATTCTCCACAAAGAAAACATTCCCCGGAAAGAAAACATTCCACGAGTACAAAACGTGGGTTGTTCATTTACCACTACATGACCTCCTGCACAGCTAAACATGAATTGATGTGAGATTGTGCATAGAGCTGGGGCTGTATTTTACAGGTTAGCAGAGCAGAATACCCAGGTATTTCTACACCACCCAGAAAAGATATGGAGAGCTGGGCTTTAGATCCTTAGTGGGATTTTTTCCCCATGTGGATTTGTTTTGCCAGATTAATCAAACTTCCTATGAATTTTCTCTTCTTTTGTTCCCCCATTTCCTCCCTCATCTCCCCCTGCCCCCAATCTGATTTTAGCTTTATTACTGAAAAAAACCTCAAAAGCAAACCAGAAACAAGACTGTGTAGACAGAGCCATCCCAGCCAGGCTGACACCTGAGGATATGGTATCTCAACATGGCACGCCTGCAACTTAACTTTCTGTTCCAAAATAAATCCCTCAAATGTTTCTTATTTTCTACTGCTATGTCAATAATGTTTAGAAATGTGGCATATGTACTTTTGTTGGAATTACTGTAATACCGCAAGGAAATTAAATTACACAAAACTCTGGAGAATGAGGAGATAAGGAAAAATGGATGAGAACCTTTTCTGACAAAAGAATGATAAACACTGCCAGGGAACAGAGGTTGCTTACCTGTAACGTGCTAACATTAAAGAGGCTTATAGCACTGCAGATTGTTGTTCCCTTGGAAACAAATCAGTTCAAGAAACACTGCAAAGATTTAGCATCTGTATTAAAACTGAAATATTCCTAAAATATTTTCATTTTAATTTCTGAGGATCCAATCCTGCAGGTCCCTTCCATGTATCACTTTGAGTTAAATCATCTAATAAAAGACGGTCAGACAGGGTCTTTATCAAAAGGCTAAAAACAGGGTAGAAAATAATAGGAACAGCTTTTCTTTCTTTCGTATTCTGATTTGAACACTAGTCTTTAAGTCATGTCATGTTGAACTTTCATTGCCTTCAGCAATGTAGTATTGCATTTGTAATTTTATTAGTTCACAAATGTCTGCTTATGTGAACACACAGAAATTAATCACCAGAAGAATAAAACCTCTGGTGTGAGCCAACAGGCCAGTGATAAAACAGAAACTTTGATACTGCAGCAGAAGAGGATCCAAAGTTTGACTCCTTCATGGTCTAAGGTGTCAGTTCATTGTATTAAAGAAGGCAGAAATACTTGCTGAACATGAGTAGTGAATGCCCCAAAGGTTGTGAAATACTCACCCTGGTGTAAATCAGAAGTAAAGGTGGTGCAGTCAGTGATGTTATACTGAGTTGGAAGAAGTCTGGCGGAAAATGCCTGAAAGGAGATGTCTGCAGAAGACACTGCCTTACATGAGACCATACAGCTCTTCATCAACTCCTGATTTTAAAATCCTGACTGAAAGCTTTTGATTATGAACAATCAACCCTCCCCACTAAACTGTGCTTCTCTTGGCACTTACAGTCTCTCTCCATCACAAAACTCACCAAAATGTGAAGGCAAGACAATATTGCTGTGGATTATCCTCCTGACAATATACCCCACCAACCTAGAGCCCCGACACACACAAAAGATCTGTCATTTATCACAATCCAATCCACTGCGTATATCTGCTATCTGCATGAATGCGCAGGTGATGTATTACCTGTAAGTCATATTCTCCTGACTGTTCCCAAACTGTGCATCCCTGGTCTAGAGTTCTGGCTACCTTAATGCTGCAGTTAGAGCCCCTACATGCTATTCCTAAAAGCTTCAGAAGTGTCAGTATATGGGGGGTATTGCAGAGCACTCAAATTAGTGAGGGCAGAGTGCCACTTCTAAAGGACCAAATGAAGAATCTTGAGTTAGCTGTGCTCACACTTTATGCATACAGATGGTCAAAAAGTTTTGTACATTTGAACATGTTAGTTGCAAGGATTAAACATACCTTTATAAACTCTTAACAGTTGTATTATCAGCTCCTAGTTTTATAATACATATTTTTATATGTGGCAAAATAACTGTTATATTTCCTACTTAAAGATTTTCTTGTTGTGTGCATTTTCTCAGCCACCTCTGATGAAGGCTATAGGGGAAAAACAACTAGATCACTGCTCTTCAAGAATAACACAAATCTGCACTTTCAGGACACGAGGCACATCCCATATAGTCCCCGTCATTTTGTATCATCAAGAAAATATACTGAAAACCGTTAACAGCTTTTGAGAAGAAGTACTAATGTGGCTTTTGCAACACACATCATATGTCAAATATGGCTAACTCGGTGCCCACATAATTAGTTACCAGTTTTCTTTAATGTATATATTTGAGCTACCTTATTCATTCACTTTACATACTATGACCAGAGAATGAAAGTGGCCCCTCAAAAATATGACTATGCAAATTTACTGGTAAAGATTAAACTATGAAAACCTCAAACATCAGAATGCAAAATAATACTAAGCACTTACAAGAAAGGAAAATTAATTCTATGTTGTATTTATCTTATTTTTAAATCTCTACTTGTGACTACATCATAAAGCACGTAGAAATATGGAATTCTAGTGCCGTACTGTTACAATAACATCTGACAGTTCCTGGAGTAAGTCTCAGTGCAATCAAACACATTAAAAATTGTCATTTTGTCTATATACTTATTTATTTTATATTTAACTTGCTATTTATTATAGCAAGTGATAGAGCTGAGGAAAAAAGAGCTCAAGTTTTTGCCACAAAATCATTTCTTCGCATTTGCAACAGATGCAGCAACTTTCAAACTAGCTGCCCCTGGTTTAAAAGTGAGGAAAATCTTACATAATAGCACACCTCTTTTCTCAACAGGTATTAAATTAGCTCTTTCTCTAAAACTGTTTCCCTTACAAAATCTGCTGTACCTCAGTCATGACATGTCACTAAATTTGTATATGACTCACAAAATGCCAACGTGTGATGTGCCTTTTATTGAAACACTTTAAACTCATTAGTCTGTTTGGATAACAAAGAATGTCATAGTTTATACTTAAATGTTCAGGTTCACTACAAATCCAGTTATCCCTGAAAATATTTGACACTTTGAATAAATTTGGTTAAAAGAGAATGGAGCTTGCTGTTTCAGGCTCAGGACTCTTCCAGGGTTCATGCTTGCTTTATTTTGCACTAGCTGTTTGCACTACTCGGAACACATGTAGGTAGCACACAGTCTTGTCAAAAAGCATTTGCTCTTTGAGAGGTTTGCCAACGAAGCAGATCTCAAAATCCTTGAATAGTGTTTGACAACATTTAAGACGGTCTCTGAGAAAATATTACTAAGAGCAATTATAGACCTGTGACCCAGACAACCCAATTTGTTAAGCCTTCCAATATATCATATCTGGAAGACCCTGCTAGCAGACATCAGTTAATTACATGGCTTATCTCTTGAAAAAGTAACTGCCAATACTTACATCATGCACCTTTTCTTAGTCATTCCCTACCCCAACTCCACATGAAAACTCGAAGGTAAAAAGTTCTATTTGTTCAAAAATAAAACCCAGCTGAAAGCTACCTAATTTTGCTTGACACAACATAATTAACAGACTCTTGGGTGGGACTGTCTGGGTTTGGCCGCCTCCTGACAGCCCTTAGTAAGACGTTAAAGCGATCAACACCTGACATCTGTTAGCAAAGAGGCATTCTGAGGTAAAGAGCAAGTAAATCTAAAGAAATCAGGTACTTAGACCAGTTTAACTTTTCCATGAGGTGATATCCTGCCTGACACTGTAATCTTTCTTCCTGGAGTGATGTAAGACTTAAGTAAAAGAAAACAATTTGTAATCCCTCCCTCATAATATGCACTAATTATTTTTTGAGCAAAGAACAATGAAGAACTATTTATCCCAGTTTAAAAATGAATAAAAATAACTTAAGCACTAAATTTGTGCTAATACCTAAGCAACTGTGATTCTTAAAAGGAATCCCTTCAATGTGAACAAAAAAATCTACCTGAAAGAAAATAGTTCCTGACTAATAAGGCAAAGATTTATAACAAGAAGTTCCATTTATTTGAGTTCTGTATATGCACTTACTGAGGCTTTGAGGATGATTAATAATAAAGAGGAAAAGGCAAACAATACAATCACAGGTGAAGAGCTGAACACCCTGAAAGTAGTAAAAGAACTCTTTTGTTTGCCTTTGCATTCTTAAAAGTATCAAGAGCACTCTTTATTTAAAAAGACCAGGTCAAAAAAGATTTTTGACCAGCTTATCAAGACCACAGGCAGACAAATACATCTTTAAAGGGCTAAAGGAATAGATACTATTTTATATTGGGTACCACATCGAAAACCTCGAACTACTCATCAATTGCCATCAGGGCTCTTCACAAAGCTATTAAACTGAATAAAAAGGAATAGTAAAAATCTCAATTATCGCTGCTGAAGAAAAATAATAAAATTAAAATAATTGGCAACAAGAAAACACTCCCTCAGGTAATAACGTTTTTACCAATGGTCAAACCCCTGACCATAAGCACAGATACAACAACCTATTTTGTTTGCTTGCTTTTAATACAGCGTGTGCTGTACTCTGCATAATAATGCCAGTTACCTTTACACTTTTTTTCTTCTTTTTGGCATTCTTGGGCACCTGTCATGACTTGAAAGTTTGCTTTTGTATGGCCTGGCTGTAAAACTGTGCTATTCCAAGTTGAAGCATGGAGACATTGCGAAAGCTGCTGTCCATTCCTCTGGATATCATATTTTTTGGAGTGCCTTTTCCTACACAAACGGTTTTCTGCTATGCCCACTACATTCCACTTCTGATCTCTGTTGGGAAGGTGAATCAGTTTGTCCCACGACAGGAGGCCATGTCCTGGATGTTTGGCAAATACTGCTGGGCTACAAACTGTTGGCATTGCCAAAATCTTGCTCAGGTGTGGAGTTTTGGAAAGCAAGCGGTTCCCCAGCTCTCCTGATGCTGTGGTATTCCCGTGCATCTCCACTCGACCGCACTGATACGATGCAGAGCCTTTCAGCCATGCCCATTCAGCCACCATAGTTCCCCTTCGGTACAAGTAAACAAAATTTCCCCGTCTGTGAAGCCTGAACAAGTAGGCAGAGCTATGTGGATAGGCAGACACTAGATGCAACTTTCACAACATCGCAACTACAACATGGACCTGAGGGCGAGTTACCACCAATTTATTGCCTTGCTCATATGATCATTTGAGGTCTTGTAGGTCGAGGCTGGTCGTGAACAATTTTCAGATGCTTAAAACACAAAACATCAAGGATTCAGCCTTGTTTGACTTTGCTCTTATCGTAGGCTGACCTGAGGGACACTCTGTTACCTAAGTGTGACATTCTTATGTGGGCATGCTTAGCAGTTCCGCTTTTGCTACCTACTGCCTTTCTCCAGTTGTGGTCACAGTGGAGTATCGGAGACACTAATTTTATCAAAGAATCATGGACTCTTGGGTCCATGGTAAATAATGAACGATATTAAAGCTGCACGATTTGATCTCATTTGTCATAATGATTAAGCATATCTATTTATTCTTTGATATAGAAAATGAGATACCACTGGTTGATAAATCTGTAAGACTAAATATAGCCTATTTTCTATTTTTGGGTTGCAAAATTAAACTCTATAGAAATGAAACATCAGAGGTGATATTCCACCTTTAAACCAATTATTTTTTACATATTATGTGTGTCAAAACTAAAAATACAAAATAGTCTTCTAACTTTCATACAGAAAATAGCATGACTGACATCCACTGAGGTTTTAATCATAGTAAGATTCTGCTATGTTAAGGGACCTAAGAGTTATTTTTACATGTATTTCACACACTAAAGAAATTCATATACATAAAAGTAAATAACTTTGGATTTCAGTTATGAGATGTATCATGCTATTGCTATTCCTGAAAGTTTTATCTTAAGAGTACTCGTAAGTGGAACATTGCCAATATAGGACATATCCAGCAGACTTAAATATGGTATTAAATACTGTTATCCTATGTTAATCCCTGATAGTATATATATAGTTTTTCTCAATGTCTTATTTGATTTTAAATGTAAATGAGTAGCTTTTTTTTTCTGCTGGGAGTGTAAGCTCACCTGAGATTTGAAGTTAAGGGTCTTTTCCTTCTATCTATCTTAGCTGTATCTCAGTTGGAGATACCACTGTATCTCAGCTGGACATTAAGAATGCGAATTTGTATAAGAAAGTACCTGGCATCTCAGACTTCAATGCGCAGGGCAGGTAAGTTAACTACAGAATTTGTATGTACTACTTCTGGCTTTATCTGCTCTTAGTAATGACTTGATTTGAAAAAAACTTTAAATTAAAACCTAACTCTTAAATGCAGGTAATATGACAAGACACTATCACCTGTAGGAGGATAATCACATTTAAAATAGAATAGTGAAAGTAACCCAGAAAATATTAGGCAATTTTTTAAAATAGAAAGAACAGCATATAGAACTTTTTTTTTTCCATAAATTGGACACTTTTGCATCTTCTAGACTTCATAAGAAATTTTATCTCAGAAGGAGAGACTGGATTGTTCTGGTAAGACATTTTGGGAGTTGCACAGAACTCCCCTGTAAGATCTGAACTGGATCAAGCCATTCTGCTCTTCTTGGCATGGAGAGGAACTGTGCACTATAACCCTTTCTTCCATCAGTCTTCGTATAACCTTAGATAACATACCCTTCAGTACAAGGCTACTCTCTCTCACCTTCAATCATATTCTAGTTATCTCCCTGCATGGATAATCTTTATGTAAATGTGAGAGTCAGGCATGTACAACAGATACAGAAGAAATGAAGGCATTTCTGTAATTCAATCATAAATAGATATTTCTATGCTTTGTTGACACCTTAAGCAGACCACTGGCCCCACGCAATTCTTGATGTTGTTGTTGAATTAAAACACATACACTCACTGCAATGGTAAAAATTTTGTTCCCCAAGGATTCAGAGAGGATGTCACATAAGGCTTACAGATTTTTAGCTTTAGCAAGGAAAATCTAAAACCCTCCTTAACTTAAAAAACAGAGCTAAAACCATATTTTCCAATTTCTGTATTTGCAAAGCATTTGCAGGATTTTAAAATACGATTTAGATTCATTTAAACTATGAGAAGAAACTGATTCTATTACAGCTTCCATCATTTGGAATTTGCCCAGGCAGAGTTTACAAAGGCTAAGCCAACATCAAGCAGTTCTATCCTTTTTCTTTGAGATCCCTCTAAAATCTGTTCCATTATTTTGACTCCCGTGTGAGATAATGTTTACTGAATTTTACAAGCTTCCACCTTATTTCACAATTTCCCTTCAGTCATCAGGGACACTTCACATTTAAATTTTGCTACATGAGGGTTAAGCTGTAAGGAACTGCCACTGAAGGGTCTCATATTTTATCTCCTTTTCTTAGACTTCCTATACTGTGGCACAGCAGATATGTATCTGCCAAATTACCGTTCAGCTTATTAAAATGTTAAATTACAGTTTCACTACAGGACTAAATTATTTGTTCTACTCATTTCGTCTAAAATATCTTGCCTGAATTTTTCAAAAGCTTTCTTCTTCCTTTTTTCAACCCCCCAGCAGAGAATGCAGTTTAAATCTCCTCCATCTGCTCTTGGTTTTGTCAAACCCAACCCCTTGATAAAGGATGATAACATAATTTTGTCTGAGCTCCCTAATTGTAAGAGAAGCATCCCTCTCTCCCTCCAGCTATTGCTAAAATAGCCATAATAAAGGCAGAAAGCAGTACAGCCTACTGGGATGAATCACGACTAAAACCACAGGCCCTTTTTCAGAGTAAAGAGGGACTAATAAGAAGGGCCTAGAGCTCTTTTTGTCAACGTAAGTAAAGGAATCATCAAGTAATTTCACAGATATAAAAGCAGCACATCATAGCAATAGATGGCATCTGAGCAGTCAACAGTTCAAAAGTAATTTAACATTGCCAAACTGCTCACAGCCTATATGAATTTTAACTCCTAGCTGATCAAAACAGCAGCAGTAGGTGAATGTATTAGCAGTCTCTCAACTGTCATTAACATACCTGATTGCAAAACTCTGTATGTAAGCTTTGCCTCTACTCATATTTGGAGTTTACTGAAAACATAGAAACAAGGGCAACGGCACTTTACTGGGGTTTTCTTTAAACATTTAAGAATGCGAGCATCTAAGGACACTGAAGTGGGTTGGCTTCAGAGAGATCAACTAAGGCAAATGTAATCAGGATTAGGACTGAGGGGTGCACGGTAGGTTGATCAAGCAGCCTAGCTTTGTATGGACCCAGTCCAATAACATCAGATGATTTTTACTTCATGACTTAAGAAAAAACAAGCAAGCTACAATTAAAGGATGTCTCCCCAGCAAAATTAAAACCGGATTCGTGTTTTGTACAAGCATTTTAAAGCACACAAAGTAAATATAAATAAAAGCATATAAAGTTTTTATAGGCATTTGTGCTGAGAATGGTAACTGTTCTGTTAATACTGAAACTAACATTTCATTAATGTTGCAGTCAGTTTACAGCATTTTATTTGCTTTATTTTGCTTCTCCTCTCCTCGTTCCTTCCTCCTTTCCCTTTCTTCCTTTTTCTTCTAAATAACACCATAGCATTTTATTCTCATTCTTCCTTACGAAAAATGGAAACACTTCCCAACAGAGTTTCTCAACTTTTAAACTAGGTTCATGTGATTCTTGAACAATCAGGATGGAGCAGAGCTAATACAGACCAGCCAGATTCTTCTTCCTAAGTATGCAAACTCTTCCTCTGTGTAATGTGACAAATAAAGCCTTTGAGAACATGTGGTTTGTTTCCTAAATTCTAAAATGTAAAAATGACAGGAACCATGAAGAAAAATTGTACAGTGAGAGAAAGGGACTCTAGCAAGTGGGGACTAGCGATGTCTGCTGAAATCACTAGGTTGTTCCGGTACCTTACAGGTATATGTTTATGTGTATACTTGTGGAGAAAAACAGAGCCAGGAGTATTTAATCCAGGACTGTTGTACTGTTACTTTAACAGTGGCGATATTATAAAAATATTTAAATGTTCCATTTTAGAATATGTTTTTCATTATAAACTAAATTTCAGTATTTCCAATCTTTTGGACAAAGATTACATCATCACAAAATAAGATTTTCCAGATATTCTATTAAACTTTTTAAAGAGTTTTTAAGGTGTAAGAAAAGATAACACTAAGAAACTTGTAATACACAGTGTAATAGCTTTATCCTTGTTCTTGTCACCAGGTCTCTTAATGAACGCCTCAATGCGAACAAGTGTAATTGCTTTTTAAAAACATACTGAATTTCTATTAACTATTAAAGTAATACCAGACATATAATTATCTCATCAAGAACCTGGCTTTGACATTATGCTCAAATTTCTAAACATAAGATTAATCAGAGGAAAAGAATATCCAGAAAAACATGACAGCTCCTCTGTAAGGCAACCAAAGGTAGGTTCTGAGCACAGAGAAGAAAACGGTTCTGGGTTTTGGTATGTAAAGAGCTATCTGAAAACCTTGCCTTAATGAAATGAACATGAGTTGCATACCCAACTAAGGAATCTTGCGATGGCTACAGATGCCATGAAAATACTGGAAGAAATGAGTGATGACAGCTCCCAGCAAGATCACCACAGAAGATACTGGGTTACACAACGGAACTAGATAGGTGATGTTACCCAGACACTCACACAGATTCTCAATGCAATTGACCCTCTCATAGTTCTGTGCATGTGGGAGTTTTTCTGAGAACAATGTATACCTGAGCACTGCAACTCTGTTCAAACCCCAATGCTTGTCTGGTTTCTATTCTCCAGCAGAAGCCACAAGCAGGTATCCAGACAAGAGTAAGAGCAATACAACATATACGAGAGTTCCCACCAACAGTCTCCTAATCTCCAGCTACTTGTGAGTCCAAAGGATTGCCTGAGCCCCTGTAGCCTACCTAAACTGTAGTAATACCCAAAGGATCTCTTTTTGAAGGGCAGCTCGGTCTCCTCTTACGGACACTTCTTGCATTCACACCACTCCTTGGCAAGGAGTTCCAGTATCAGTCTCTAATATGCAGAACAACCTCCACCTGTTTGCTTTAAGCCAAGATTAACTTGATACCCAACAGACAGCAATCCACCTCCCCAGGATTCATTTTGCCATCTACTGCTTGTGTGAATACAGGAATGTTAATGGATTTTTATCTTTTCATATCGTGTTAGGTAATTCTTTAAATGCTGGGAATGCACTCAAATAA
Source organism: Loriculus beryllinus (assembly GCA_039877255.1). NCBI lineage: Eukaryota > Metazoa > Chordata > Aves > Psittaciformes > Psittacidae > Loriculus > Loriculus beryllinus. The sequence goes on along the minus strand of JBCJKH010065525.1, from coordinate 4,986 downwards.
AAGTGAGAGGCCATTTTCAGATTAAGGATCAAAATACCATAAAATCAATCATTAAAACATGTAAGTTACAGTGAAACCACTTGGGAAAACACATGGATCACTTCCATGAATCACTTCAAATCACTACCTCCATGTTGTAATATCCTGATTCTGAGTACTGCTTTTGCCATGAGCTTTCAAATCATTTCACATGGTCTTCCCTCAACCCCACATTAGACCCTTCCACCCCTCTCCACTGGGGAATGGATGGTATATTTGGCCACCATTTACTAACAGCAAATCCTGGGGAAACCTGCACATAATTGAAGCTCTTAGTTTTTTCAAGATGAAACAGTTCAAGCTATTTCAGTTCTTAGCTTAAGAGCTACCCAGTATCTTGAAATAACACCTCCTGTTCAAGGACTGAAGTTTGAGCAATGGCCAGGTAGAAAATCAGGTATTAAAACTAGAAATCTTGACAAATATATTTGTGAAATACAAAAAACAATAAACAAATAAAAATTGCCCAAATAAAGGAGTCAAAGGCTTCTTCAGAAAGACAGAGAAACTGGGATGTAAGAACTCTTTAAACCTTGAAATAAACTGAAGCTTGGTACAGGTCTGAACAGTTTTCAGAGCACCTGACCACATTCAGAACAAAGCAGATCTGAAAGTCTGGCCTCCCTGTTCTGTAACCTCTAAATATTTCCTTAAACATTTGTCTTCTTTTATGATAAGCTCTGTAGCAAAAATGATGCTTTTAAAGAACATAATCAGAAATGCATTTAGGGAATATAAAAGGTACATTGTTTACACAAAATTAAGTAGAAAATGCCAGACTAGATAGCAGCTTTCCTATTGTTCATTGACAGCTTTGTATTTGGCACAAAAAAATACAGTGCTTTCTACATGTAGGACTGCATATGAAGGACAAGTATTGTAAGGTCGTTGCTCTGCAGTACAATTCATCAGAAGAACTGAACTGAGCAGTCTGTGGTCAGACATATGAAGACCATAAAATGTCAGGCTGCAACTCCTGCAGCAAGCACAGCAAAGGAAAGTGTTTTATAGGCTACCGGAGAAGACTTATTAAAAACACAGGGACATTTTGGGTTTTTTTAATTAGCTGTTTTAAAAGGGTTTTGCACCTTTGCGTCTGATACCGACAACACTATACGCTCCTCCTAACTGATGGCAGCAGTGAAACAGTGATGCAGTCTTAGAACAATACTCAAAATCTCAAACACTGCAGTCTACTCCCATCAGAAATAAAATTCAAGAAGACCAGTTAACAAAAAGAAGCACCTCTGTCTAAAATAAAACTCCTACAGGCAGGACACTGATGGATTATTGATAAAAAAAAGTACAAAAGAACAAATCTCAGCACTAACATACTGAAGCATGCTTCAGAAAATGGCGAGCAGATGTTGTAGATGTAAAAAAAATGTGTTTGTTTCCTCTGCTCCTTGTGAAATCTAACCAGATCTTTTGGTTTGGTTGGTTTTAAATGTGTGTATCCTCTCTAGAAAATGTAGCGGGTATCCATGAATACCAAATTTAAACACCTTTAGGAACACATAGACATAAGGTCTTCAGGTTTATCCTACAGAAAAAAACACTCTTTAGAGCCTTTTCTCTCCATGACGGGAAAGAAAACTCAAGCACATTACTAAAGAATTGCATAAAAAAATTGGAAAGTTACAAAACATTATACAGACTCCTTGCCTCTTGAAATTTGTGTTATATAGGACTTTCTGAAAGCACTTCTTAAAACACCAAAGTTTAAAACAAAAAAGTTAAAATTAAACCAGAATGTCTGTAACCTAGAACTTATCAAGTGTGATATTTTTAACTGCATATTTAAAAATACGCTTCTAAGTAATAAGAGCCATCATGGAGTGATTCATAGCTTCATGCAAAAACATCCCACAATATAAATCTTGTTAACCTTTTGAAAATCCCCAAAAGCTCATTACAAAGCTGATGAATCCTGGCTTCACAAAACCTCATATTAAAGTATTTATTGTCCTTCTAAAAAGTCCTTTACTTAAAAGAAATAATACACTTGAGTTACTTGAGTATTTTATCATGGTCTGGCAGAAAAGAAGTGTCAGACAGTGATATATGTCAAATTAAATTACCCTAGAAAGATCATAATAGAAATTCAGGACAAATAATTTCTCAGCTGATGCTACACAATAAACTATCTTCCATCTCAATTAATGGCAAGTTTACAGGGTAACAAGCAATACAGTGAAAAGACTCATGAAGAAAAGGTGGTACCTTTCCTATCCTATTACTTTTACCAGTTCTTGGAAACTACATGCAACACCCTTAGACACACTGCTTTTCCAATGAGTGACCGACCTGTTACAAGAAATGCTGCATATTAAATCCTACTTACTGAAAATATGCATTTATGACATTTACATTCCCTAATGTAAGCACTTAATTTTATTATAATTCCTATCTTGATCTTACTTTACAGTCATTACCAAACAGAACAGTGTGAATATTTGAGAGCAGAAGCACAATGACTGAGTCAATTATGAAACTCCAAGTAAAAGCAGAGTAAAATCCTGGCCTTAGTGAAGTCAGTTGCTGCAGACTTCACTGACACTGCTATCACATTCTTTAAAGTCAATCTTCATCAGCCATGAAGATGAAACTAATGAGATTTTACTGCTTTCTACAAATACTATTTTCTGGTGTTTAGAACCCATGCTTAAATTCCTTCTCCAATTCTCACTCCAGTAAATTAAGTAAGACAAAAATCTGTCTCAGAACTTGTCCTACATTTTGGAAGAAAATGTACAGAAGGCAGCTTTCAGTGGTAGATTATTGCCAGTGAATAATGATTGCTGCCAGTGAACAGTGATGCTAAAACCAGAAGCTTCACTACAGTATTTAAGCAGCAAGGATTTTTTAATGAACTATGTTACATACTTAACTTGTTTGAAAGTACTATCTTCTCAATGAGAAAATAATAGTTCCCAACTTTTAATTTTTTCTATTGTATTGTACAAATACATGGCAGAAAGACTTGTAGTTATTGCTAAGATAGTACTAATTTTAAAAACACTTATAACTTTTTTCCCTAGGTATTACTCTGTGGTCAACAACTGCAAGTGCCAGCTGTGAAGCTGTTTTTAACTATAGAGGGAGCATCCAATCAGTCATTTTCCACTTGTTTCTATTTTAAAAAAAACAAACAAACATATTTTACTTACATTCCCTAAAGGCATTTTTGATGTTTTTACTTAAAGCATCAGATGTGCTCCAGCTTTCATCAGAAAATAAACTTCCAAAAAAAATTAGGTTTCAAACCATTAAAGTTGAACTTTCAGATTTGCTTTGTTACATTTACGTATGTAATCACCCATCTTAAGACTAATCTTTTTAGGGATGTACCCAGCTTCAGTTTATGAGAACAGAATGTGTCTGTCAGACTTAGTACTCAACTGCATGGCATATTATGTCCAGCTCTCTCTCTCCAGAAGCATCCCTTTATCTCAATGTTTGGTCATCAACTGAGTTATGTGTACATAAAACTGGTTAGGTAAGTTCTGACACGCACAACTAGTAGTTGCAAAAATACACTGACAAAAACTGACAAAAACACTGACAGTGTTTACAAAACCTGTAGGTCCAGCTTTTTATTTGTCAGCTTTTAATGTCACGAAGTACCTACTGTTAGGTGTTCCTTAACTCTATTTGTATTGCTGGGTGAACTCTAGTTTGACTGCATATGAAACAAAAAGAAGAGTAGCTTGGACTTCATTAACCCAATATTTGCCTATATCCTTTTGCATTCAAAAACTGTACCTGATGCATTCATTTAGATGTTTATTTTTAACTTGATTCACTTTTAAATAATGACTTCTACACGTCTGACATCCTTCCATGTTACCTGTAACTTTGAAGTAACCCAAAATAGTTTTGGAAAACCTGAACTCTATTAAAAGCCAGAAGCGCACACAATTACAGAACGTGTGCCATAGAATAATCACCACAGTAGGTGGTTTTAAAGCTGAGATGTCAAAATATTCAAAATATTTTTCCTATGGCAAGTGCAAAATGTAGTAAAGCCCAGCTTTACTACCAAAGGGCAGATTCTACAGTCTCCTGTCAGAAAAACTCCAGACTGCACCAAAAACTGGAGGCTCTTGGGCAATGCCTATAAGAGGAAAATTTCTACTGCAGCAAAAATGTAACATATGGGCAGAGAAATTATCTATGAAAAAGTCAGAATAATACAGCCTATTATTTTAGGCAACTGGTTTGGTTTTGGATTAGATTCTGCTTTTATATTCCAACGACTCAGTAACAGAATCTAAGCTTCCGTTTTTATTCATTAGGAAAGGACTCCTGTCTGGCTCTGGATGGTGGCTTTTATACAGCTTGAAAGATTTTTATTTCATCCATGCTTCATTTCACATTCACACTCATGTAGGGAATTTCAATCCGATAATGAGAAACAGAAAACATAAACTGTTTATAATGAAAAGTGCTGGACATCTACAGCTGTACCAACAGTCATCCTCTGCAACGAACCTCTTTTTTTCAGCCTGGTGATTATTTTCTTTGCACATATTTGCTCTGCCCATTTCTTCTTTTTTTTTTTTTTTTTTTTTTCATTAAAAAAGAAGGAAGAAAAATGTAGCCCTTCCAATTAGGCTTTTTGTTTCACTCAGCTTAGCTGCCCTGCCAGGGAGAAGTCCATGCCGATAGGTCTGGTTAAATCACTAGCAGGAATTACCCATAAAAGCCCCCTCCATGGGAAGCTACACCCAAACAGGTAAGATCAGGATAAAGTGGATACACTGCATTTCCTCCCCCATCATTTGCCATTACACAGCACAAGCTACTAATTGCTCCCTGAAGCCCTGTAGCTAAAGGTCAAAAACCACAGTTTAACATGAGACAGAAGAAAGCAGAATAGAAAGCTGGACAGACTGAGCTACATGTCAATGCTGTGAAGTTATTTCAAACCAGGTATTTGTTAAA
>JBCJKH010065520.1:14879-26791 GCA_039877255.1 Loriculus beryllinus | reverse complement strand
CCCCCCCCCCCCCCCCCCCCCCCCCCCCCCCCCCCCCCCCCCCCCCCCCCCCCCCACCTGAAGTGAAAAGAATCAATAACACCATTTCTTTAAATACCAAAGTGGATTTACTGTGTGTGAATAGTGCCAGATTGACAGCCTGGAGAGCGAAAGGTCCACTGTTACCCACCATGTGTAGCCAAGAGAGCGGTGCAAGCCTCTCCTGGATTGCCTTGCTGCACTACCACAGCTTTGACCTAGCTGGTGACACTCTTCCCTCCTTGTGACTGAACCTTTTGCCTCTTTTCTGAAGCTACCAGCAAATTAATTCCAGTTGCAGTGGCAGTATTTTACTGGGGAGGGAAAGGCATCATTTGGTTTTCATTTTAAGCCGGACAATTTCTGATAGGAAATGGATATTTTAATTTGCTTCTTGGTGTTGTAGTAATGAGTTGCTTGCTTTTAATTGCCTAGCAGAAAACCCTCCACAAAAACAAAAGGGACTAGTTTGTTATGGTTCAGACTATGCCTCCTTTTTCCATGAGTAAGCAAATGCTGAATATGTTTCTGATTGCTCAGATTATGTGTAGCCCTCTGAATGACTAGACATATTATGCCACTTTCAGCTTAAGTTTCTCTTTTAATGGGATGGACCTCTGAAGACAGATAAAAGTGAATCTTAGAGTTCTCTGTCCTGTAACAGAGCAGTTCTTCACCTCTTTCCAGACCCAAGGTCATCCTCGCAAACGTTCCCCCGCTTGGTGTCTCAGTCCCTCTGCTGCTCAGTGTCACACCTCAGGCTGCCAGGAAGTCTTCATGAGCATCAGGATGTTCAGGTACTGCTATCTGAGAGGTGCCAGCAAGCACAAGAACTTTATTTAGGGTGGATTTTGCCATGAAGTTGAGATGTTCAGAAATTGCACAAGGGCCTTTCTGAAAGCCCTTGTTCTGAACATCTGGAAGTCTGTAAAACACAAACTGGCCCTCAGTAGTAACCTCAAAAGTTCTGCCAATGCATACCTACCTCCTTACCTCTAGTCTTACGTATTGAATAGTACCTGGAGGCTGGGAAGACCTGGACTTTGAACTTAGTTATGGTGATACAATAGATATTCTACCTACATAGAGCCCCATGTCAGGAAAAGCATAGAGGTTAATTCTGAGCACATGCTTAAAACCTATTGAAGTCAAACAGACATTTAAATACAGATGTCGGAAATATGTGTATGGGTGTTATTGAATAAGGGCCTTAAATGCATTAAGAGTTTGCCACTTGATGTTGCTAGCCAATAACATGTTGCACTTTGGCTCTGTTAAAAATAACAATGGAATAATTGTTCTCTGTTCTTCCCACTGTAACTGAATGATGCCGTGTTGTGATTCTGCTCAACTTTGCGAGCCAGGTAACACCACATACATCTTGAAAGCCTCCTGCTGCTCTCCTGATGTTTGTGAATCAGTGGCTCGAAGAGCATTTAGGATGAAAAAGGGTATCTATTAGAATTACCCACAGCTTTTGGGAACTACAACTGCATTAGAAAACCAATTGTTTATTAGAGATTGTCTGTAGGAAGGTAAATACAGGCAAATGTTTCAAAAGAACAAGAGCACCTTTAAAAACCTGAAACTGATCATGAGGGTCTGCTTTCTGAAGCTGCTGGTTTAGGGATGAATCCCAGGGTCCCCATTTCCTGCAAGTTCAGTGGTCTTAAATGAAGAGCCTAGAAGCCAAGCTGGCATGTAGAGATCTAATTCATGTATCTCTGTTACCGCAAGAAAGAGAAAAAAAACCCCAATATCAATGTGAAAGTGAAAACAAGCTAAGACAAAGAGAGTGAAAACTCTCATCATCCCTCATCAGTTTAAAAGCAGAAAATCAGACATTTATGTTTGAGTAGCAGTATAATTGAGAAAAGCTTCTGGTAGTGAGACTGTATAGTCTGTATATGCTTTTGTAAAGGTTGGAAAAGCTGCCCTTCTGGTTTTTGATGGACTGTGCCCCTTTTTCCTCAGGAGTAGATGGTAAAATGTTCAGTGCAAGGGTGTTGAATCCATTTGGATGATACAGAAAAAAATGTAAATAAACCAGTTTTAGGCAACATTACAAAATCCATTTCTGGGCCAACCCAGCTGTTCTGTGGCAAGAGCCACTGTTACAAGGTGAAGTGCACGATTTACAGAATCATCCTAAATGGATTAGAGGGACTTCCCTTCCAGTTGCTTGTGTAGGGCAGTTACAGTCATGGGGAAGAGTTTACCTACAGCACCCAGCTAAAGGTGCTTTACTTCTTTGATAGCCAATATAGAATAGAATTTGTCAAAATACAGCAGGGCACAAACATCACAGAATCACTGTATTAAAGTGCAAAGGAACTTCCAAGGGTCCCCAGCCTGGTGCCATCAGCGGTAAAGTCCCATGTACCATGAAAGAGATTACACTGTGTAAACATTTCTTTAAGCAAGAATGTTGTTCACAATCAATGAATTCTGAACTACTGCAAGGGAATAAAACCAGAGAAACAACAGCAAAAGAGGAGACGGAAAATATTGAAAAGGGAATGAGGAGGAAAAGTGGTTTCTGTCCATTTTGTCCTACAGGACGAATCCGCAGGTCTTCAGGTGAATTTTCTGGTTACAGTAGATGAAGCATTTTGTAAGCCACTTTGACGGATTGTTAACGTTAGTTGGGCTGAGTGTGATTAATTTGGCTGCTCTGTCAGTGACAGGGAGGAAAAGGTTCTGCTAAAACTGAGCAGAGGTGACTCTGCTAGAATATGTTAGAGGCACCGAGCAAAGCATGGGTGCAGGGCTCGAAGCAGGGGAAGCACGAGCTAGAGTTGTGTCAGCTTCCCAGCTGTGGTCTTCTGGATCAAAGGAAAGATGCTGCTGATTTGCAATGAAAAGTTGGGATTTCCTTAATGTGAACTGGCACAGGGAGCGATTGATATGGGGTTGTCCTTCCCCCCTTCAGGCAGGGGGAAAAAATGGATCCGGATGTGAGCAAATAGTACAAAGAGAAGGCAGAGCTGCTAAGCTACATATTTTTATGCAATTTTCAAATGTGTGAGCTGTCAGATTTAAAAAATAATAATAATACAGGGTCATTCCTTGGCCTGCTAACAGATGTGTCCAACATTTGGACCTGAGCGCAAGGATTTTGCCGTAACCAAAATGAATACATCTAATACATTGACAGTAAATCTCTCAGCACCGTTAAAATATAACTCAGCTAATAAATGAGAAGGAGAAGACATCTGAGAAACTGCAAGTGTCTGCTTAAAATATATAGAGTTAATATCAGCAAATGGTGAGTGAAGTCGAAGCAATCTGAACATTCCTGCTCACCATTCAGCTCTGCAGAAACTGGACCCAAGGGCAGATTCACATCTTGTGTTAACACAGCACTCAGCAGTAAAGCTCCATAGGTTTCAGTTTGGTTATTTCTGATTTTCAGCCATTTAAGGGAGAAAAACGGATCTCTCTGCTCTGGCTGTTTGTGTGGCAGAGGCAGCAAAGTGCACTCCCTCTGTCTTGAGTCATTCCAGAGCTAGGGACAACATAACCTATGGTGCTTTGCCATTGAGCAGTTGCTACTAACACCAGCATGGAAGCTTAAAGGGACATCACCTCATGTTTTCGGAGAGAAGCAAAGTGGGGAGATGCACCATTAGCTGTGAGGTGCTGGAAAGAGCTGTGCAGAAGACAAGGCTCTAGAGTCAGCAGAAAGACTTGTTTGCATTATTCTAATAGTACAAAGGGTGCACAGCTCAAAGCAAAGAGAGAAATATATTGTAGTACTATTGATGAATAGTTTTGTACAGAAATGTAGCTGCAGGTTTTATTTGCAATCTTTTCTGGGTAGCTGAATTGTCTGAGGGCTGAAATAATTGTTCTGCATTATTCTTAGTATATAATTCTGTAACCAAACCTCTCTAACTTGCTAGAAATTTTGTATTCTGAAGATAACAGTGGGACATAAACACACAGAATAATAGCATTGTGCTTAAAATTAAGGCAACAGTCTTTAAAATCACAAGGTTTTAAGCTGTAGAACTCATTTTGCCTGCTCTTCCATGATCTTCCATTTCCTTTGGAAGCTGGTCAGCCTCTTTCTGCATTCTTTACTAAGAGTTCAACTGGGACACAGCGCAGGATTCTGGAAATACAGGGTTTTTTCTGGACTTGAGAGGGATCCGTCATGTTTACACTTTCCCATCTTCAGGACCAGCCAGATGTGTTTAATTCCCATTCCTTGCCGGGTTTAGCTGCAGTGACTGAAGAGATAACTTCCAGCAGAGTAACCTTGAAGATAAGGAGGGGCAGACAGCTGGGGCAGGAACCTTTTACACCCCCATGATTGATCCAGTATGGTCATGAATCAGAGCTTTGGTCATCCAAGCTTGGCAATCTAGAATTACTGCTGCCTATTCACCTGTGCTGTAGAAACTGCAGACTCAAATAGAGGGATTGATGGACAGTAAACTGCTGCACATAAATGATGGAGATTCAAAATCTTCTTGTTTTCATTGTTGAGTGAAACACCATAATGGTTATTGAAGCAGGGAGCTTAGGAGTTTGCAAAACAGAGTGAGATCATTATAGTCCTAATTGAGCAAAGCAAATACAAACATTCTCAGCTTTAAGCACTTGAATAATCCGATGCTCCTGCTCAGAATCTGAGGAAGGATGTAAGACTATGATGCTTAATGTTCACCATGTGAGAAGTTGACTTCTCAGGGTTTTGAGCATATGCTTAATTTTTTTACTGAGTTAAGGCCATATGAATGAAAATGACATTTGTAGTTAGTGTCTAGGCTAAATCAAGCCACATGCTTCAGGGTACAAAACAGCTATCAGATGGAGGCAGTAATATAGTGTTCTCACTATAGAATACTCACCCACCAGAGAATTACTTTTCTCAGGTAAGTTCATAGCAGTTAATTTAGAAATCAAGCTATTAGGCTAATATGTTTAAGGAATTATTCTTTAATACGAGGTTTCAAAGCTCTTTGTAGCTTCAGTGGCTGAAGAATTTACCAAATAATGGGCAATAAATAACTTCTTCAATTAACTTCTCTTGGTTTTACTGTTCCCAAATTCTCCAAGAGAGATCACAACTTTTACCAGTCTAATAATTACTTGAAATCATTTGAGAAGTTTTGCACCACATAGTTTTTGATCTGCATCTCTGCCAGCCAACCGCAGCGTGTGATCTACTGTGCAGGGTCTGTGGTATAGCTGAACCAGTCAATCAGAATAGCTCTCTCTGCCCTTGGTCACATATGTCTTAAATTCATTTTCTAATGAGCAATTTCCTGAGTTGCCCTAAATTTATAAAGTGTGAAGGAAAGGGAGATTTTATTCCTTTTGATAACATCAAAAATTTGAGGAGAATTTGCTTTGCTTAGTTTGGCTCAAAGTTTTATCGCATGTCCTAACTTTTGATAAACACTTTTGTTGCTCCCTATGACCTTTGACTACATCCTGGTAGTTATATAGAGGCTAAGTCTAGTTAAAATAAAAATAAGTGTCATCTTACTTGGTTAAGCCAGTTTCTTGCCATTTGCTTCAAGATCTATATCAGCTAGTAAAACACCAATATCCTGCCGAAGCACATTCAGGGAAGGCAAAGCATCTTGGTAAGACTGACATGTTACCTCTTCTATGCTGAATTAACAAGCAAAACTGAAACAGAAAAAATAGAATAAAATAGAATAAAATGAAGTCATAAAATATGCATACTGCTGGCCTAAATGCTTGGTCTCAGTGGGAATTTTTATAACTTCCATGTATCTATTTAATATCTGAGGAGAATGTAGATGTGGATGGATTTGAGAAATATTTACCTCATCGTGCCAATAAGAGTTAAAAAAAATATTTAAGATTGTATTTATAATTTCTATATGGAAGTATATTTCTATTTGTCCCCTTCTTTTACCTTTATCTATGTGCCCAAACGCATGGAGCTGTAGCTCGCAGTTATTCGTTCATGGTGCCAAAATTAACAATCCAGCATTTCCTTTCTCCCACTTATTTGTTCTCCATTCCATGCATTCCCATGCTTTGAGCTAGTGTGCCTGTCTGTGTAGCCATGCAATAACCTGACTGAGGGAACTGATTTGGCTGAAAAAGCTGTAAAAGAGAAGAGCTTGGGCTTAGTTTCTTTTTTGATGGATCAGTTCCCCGATTCCAGTCACTTTGCAGTTGCAAATGGCTGTGACACAAAGAAGAGGCGATGGACTATGTCTGTATGAGCTGTTACTGTGAAACCACAGCCATAGAAAAAAACTGGCTATAAAAAGAAATATTTTTAAGCAAAGTTAAAGCAGTTTTACTAGCTAGCTTGCTAGCTCTTCAACTGGTGTAAATTAATGCAAACCCATGACTGTTCGTGTATTATGCCACTGAGGTTTTGACTCAGAACCTGGTATCTGCTGTAGATCTTCCATGGTTAGATGCAGGCGCTGTCTCTGATTAAGGTCATGAGAGTTTCCCTTCCTCATAGGAGAGATACCTTATACCTTGCTATGCAGAACCATTCAAATAGTCCTGAGAGCTACTGCTTTAGGTCTAGAGAAGCTATCACTGGTTGTGGTGAATCTTGGTATCCTCACCCTTAGATATGCTTTCTTTTAGTGTGGTATTGTGCAGACAGAAAAAGAAATGGGATAATAAAGTCAGTCATGAGTTTGCTAGTACAGAGATTCCAAACTTTTACAAAACCCAGTGAAACTTCTATTTTCTACATGTAGTGTATGACTGCAGCTCTAAAACATACCTAATGCAAGTAAGAATCTGTCTTATCCAGAAGCAAAGGTATTACTCATCAGTTTGCATTCAGAGTGACCAGATAGCAGAACTGTAGCAATAGAGTATCCTATTCTATAGAGCACCTCTGTGGGGTTCCCTGTTTGTCTCTTGGGAGATGAAGACTCAGTTCATTAAATGGCACCGGCTTTGGAACAAAGCGATCAATGGCCTATACTCTTAGGCAACATTTCTGGTGTATTAGAGGAGGAAGCAAGATGGAAAGGAAGACAACAGGACTGGGAACAGGAGCAGAGTCCCAGTCATTCTCTGCTCCAGTTTGCAAATCTCTAGAGTTGGACTATCAGTGAAATGAGTAACTCCAGATTAATATCTTTAGATACAGGAGCTGGTTGTGCACCATAACCCACATGTAACACTCAGTGCGTAAATAGATGTGACTAGTTTGCTAATAAAATATATTTTTCTGTTGAAGCCAATTTAGAAGTCTGGGGAACTGTGCTGGTTAGCAGGAGCTGAGAGTCTTGTGCAGAGTTTTCGGTGAGTTGTGTGTGGGCCTTTTTTCTTGCAGTTAGGAAAATAATACAAATATTTCTTCAACATAAACTATCTCTGAACCATAAACCAAGTAAAAGTTGCCACAAAGCCCTTTTTTCATATCAACAGAATTCACTGTTTGAACTTTATTGTGTCCATAATGTGATGACCAGTACTGTGTGTTTCATTATCCAGGCTATTTGGAGAGTGGCTTTTAATGCTTGCTTTGATTTGATAACACATTTCATTAACATATCAGGATCGAATTGGTGTCTGTGCTTGTGGAAATGTATCTGGCTCACCCCAGAGGGTTTGAGAATTTGGCCACTCCCCTTTAGTCATTATAGAAAGAGACCTGCCAAGATGAGAAATTACACCAGGAGGGTTGAATATTAGGATTAATTGTCTTGAACCAGTGCAGTGGAGCAGGTAGGCAAGTCAAATCGAGGTGGGGATAATGAGGGCCAATAGGCAGCCTTTATTGTCTTCTTTCATAAAGAAAAGTATTTAAAAGAAACTATTTTCCATCTTTCAGCACAACTAAAATTGGAATTTAAAGCTTCTGCATTTTCAGCAATGGGAAAATTACAGCACTAAATAAAGAGAGGATTTCTTCTTAAACAGGAGAAACCTGGTTGAACAAAGATCATCTGTGGGCCATTAGCTATTTCTTTCTTCGATGGTAGCGTAGCACCAGCTTTTCCCTGAAGTTGATAGGATTGGTCTAACCTTTTAGACCTTGGATATTGATCTTTAGCCTTTTCAATTGGACATTTTTACTGTGCTTAAACTGTACCTCCTGGTTGCTTCAAACACTTAATTGTGCTGAAAAGTAGTAATTCATTAAAGTTAATGGTGAAGTAGGCTAAGGAGGGGAAGGTAATATAAACTGTAACATAACAATGACAATCAGCTAATGAAGAGAAACGCATTGCATCCTTCCAAAGACCAAAGATTTTTGTTTAAGAGTGTGAATTGGAATTACCGTGGCATAATGCTCATCTCCTTATTATCCATACTGCTTTCTGAAGACTCACCAGACAGTACTGCAAAGTTTCAGTATCTCTGAATTGGGTAAAGGTCCCAGACCTTTCCCTTTCTATAGCAGCTCCACTGTGCCCCTATTTCAAAAGATTCCCATTGCTATCTAAAACTTAGAGAGACCTTCAAACAGTCCTTTGTTTTGGCTTTAATCCTTTAACCAGCTGTTTGTTCAGTTGTCTCTCCAACCCGGTTCCAGCAGACTGCTTTGTGTTTCCTTGTCAAGTTTATGTTTCATCGCAGAAATATCACAGGCCTTTGAAAACAGATGACATCCATTCTTGGGAGATACTGGTTCAAGGTAGTGAACAATCACTTCAGATTAACTCGTCAGGAAATTTCCACCTTTCAGAGCCAAACTCTTGTGAGAGGTATTTCCAAGATTAGTGAAATCAGAGTATCAAGGTGAAATTCTATGGTCTTAGCACATTATTTCTTCTCTCTTCGGGGAAATTAATTCTGACAATAATAGGATTTTAGCCCAAAGAGCAACTTAGAAACCAGATTTAGCTATGGTCCAGATAAATATTCTTAACAGCAGAGTCACTAATCTGAATGAGGATACCTATTTTGCATGCAAAACTTTAGTCAGTCTATTCCAAAAAAGATTCTTCACCTATACCTTGGATAGATTCCTTGGAAGGTATTTTAGCTCCTTTTTTCCAGGTACATACATACTTACAAAATAAGTCTGATGAACTTTAACTAACTCTTTATTTCCTGACCCTATCAACCAAAATTCTTGGTGAATGCATTTGGCTTAGCATGATGGTGCCTTTCATGATCTAAATCTGCTATTCATGATGACAGAAGGCACTATTTTTTTTCCCTTTTTCCCCTCAAGATTTATAGATTCTATCCACAAAGCACCTTTGTATCACTGTACTCGAATTTTGCCATCCAAAATGAAATTTTTATATACCATCTATCAGTGTGAGCTGAGTGCAATGAATAGAAAAGGCAGCTCTCTATCTTATCAATAATGAAAGAGTACTTCACTTCCCACAAGAAATGAAGTGGGAGACTACATACCCATTTCTCCTGGAAACCACTCCAGGATTTCACAAAGGATGTGTATCAACACAATTCACCTCAGATCAACCAAATCCCCTTCAGCTCTGTATCTGCTAATTTTCCTGATCAAGCTCCTTTTAATATATGTTTGTTTGGATGTCCCGGTGCTTATGATGTTCAGAACAGATTTGTATATACTTGAGTGAAGGAAGAGTTGAAGCCACTTTGAAATTCTGGCCTATTGTTGTTGTAGTTCACATACATTTAATTGAAAGTGTTTCACTTTACAGAGTGAAGTACAGTGTTCTGAAGTCAGAACTTTTGTTAGCAAGGGCCTGTAAATCTTATTTCTATTCCTAAGTTTGGCAATACTTCTAATTTCTGTCTTCTGCCCATTTAAATACAAGTACTTTTACCATGGCTCTGGGGGACTGTAAAATCTTGTGCATAACACAATACTTGTCTGTACAGAAAGTAAATTAGAACTGACCATGAAAAAAATAATCTGTAAACATGCAACTGTTCCCACTAACAACCATAATTAATAGCAACTGTAATGTAGTATAGTGGTATAAGTCAGAAATAATGCTGCCACCATTAAATGCACGTATGTTAACAAGATCACAGGGAATGAAAAAAAATCACATTTCAGACATCCATTAGTCTCTCAGCTTTGCTGTCTACAAAGGGCCTGTACCAGTGATCTTATGTTAATGCAATGTGCACTATCTGGAAGGCAATCCAGGGGAATGCAAAATAGAGCAGGAATTGCTGCAAAGATGGAATCAAGTTTTTGCACTACATAAATTCACTGCGAAGATCCTCAATACATTAGGATCACATTTTCTGAAGCTTCAAACTAAGTGTGTGTTGGAAGGGAGGCAGCTTTACATTGGAGGAAGGGTGGCTTTGTTTTTGCAGGAATTACTGGAGAAAAATGGAAAAAGAAGATGCTAGTTTACATATATTCTATAGAGTATTGGATAATATTGTTCATCCATGTTTTGTGGCGCAACTGAATGTAGCATGTGCACAGCTTAATGCACGTGACAAAAGGCCTTAATATTAATGTCAAAGCATCAAGGCAATGATTCTTCCCTCTGGTGTCTCACTGATAAGACTATGGAGTATTTCCTGTGTAAGAAAGTGTACTTTTGTAATCTCATTAAGGTGTGGGTTATTTACTCCACAGAATATCCTTCTTGCAGTTGCCCAAGGGTTTGCATTGCATGTTCTCTGAAGGGATGCTGATGATAGGGTAGTTCAGCCCTTTTCCTCTCAAAGATGTGGGGTACTCAAAGAGGTAAGAATGGAGCTTTGCAGTGTTTCAAAAATGACCTGGTTTTGAGAAGCAGAAAGAGCAAACTCTTTAAATTCTGGGAGGGAAAGGAATTTTATAGAATCATAGAATCTTAGAATCACAGCCTGGTTTGGGTTGGAAGGAACATTAAAGCTCACTCAGTTCCAGCCCCCTCCCACAGGCAGGGGCACTTTCCACTAGACCAGGTTGCTCAAAGCCCCGTCCAACCTGACCTTGATCATAATTTTGTTGTAATTTAATCAAAACTACAAAGAATGGTGACAAAAACTTGGTTGAAATATTGTCAAAACCATCTGTAGGTGTGAGTGGCTTGAAATTTCCTATGGCTTCCTCTTTTAAACTTATCTCTTAGAGTGACATTTGGTGGGGATCACTGATTGTCTAAGAGAGGTGGGCAGTTCCTCTACATAGGGATTTAGTATTTAAACACGGATTTAAGAAAGTTGGATTATTTCATTTCAAGTTCACACAACTTCTTTTCTCCCTCACACTTGCATGCTGTGACAGAAACACCGCCTGCCTTTGACTGGGCAGGGTCCCCTGTGGTTTGTCTTTATTCAACAGTTTATACAAAGTAACTTTTTAGCTTTAGGAGACCTTCAAAGTTTCTTCTCTAGGCGTTGGGGTCTCTGAAGCATCTAAGTCTGCAAAAGGAGCTATTTCAGCCATCTAAGAGATGCCCTAGGTTTATATGTAGCTTAAAAAAAAGAAGATAAAAACTATAAAAGATTAGTCATAAAAATGGTCTAATTGGCCAGAAGTCTCTCCAGTGGCAGGGTGTTTTATTATCATCACAGAGAGTATGCTGAGATAAATCTGACCCCACTTCTGCTAATGTTTTCTGAGAACGGAATAGCAGGCTGAGAGGGAATAATTTTGCTGGATTTTTCTTCACAGAAAGCAGGGGTTGGTTTTTTCTCTGCTTCCCCCCTCACCTCCCTCCCTGAAATCTTTTGTGAATTAATTTTCTATTTCCTGTGATCAGGGTTTTTCTCATACCTCATTCATTCCAAACATTGCATTGAAAAATGTCAAAGATTAGGACAAAGGACGAAAGAACTATGCACCTCCCATCTGGGCAGCATAAGTAATGACAGGGTCAAGATTGAAGTCCATGAATCCCTCCATTACCTCACTCTCCCACTTTCTATTTCATTTTTAAGGATGCCCTGAAATGTGAAGACTTCTTTTAATGCCTTATGAGAGTTACTGTGAGGAAGGTGATCAAAAGGACTCTGCTTGGCTTGGGAGA
>JBCJKH010065520.1:0-14863 GCA_039877255.1 Loriculus beryllinus | reverse complement strand
AGGTGATGCACAGCATCTGGAGATGATGGAACGCATGATTAACATTACCACAGAGAATGATTAATATCTTCTTAAAGCACCTACTTCCAGATTATCCATCATTTCATTAGAGTGAAAAAAAAAGTTCTTTTTGAAAGGGGGCTGTGCCCCTGAACCATGAATAACTAACCCACCTCTTGACATGTTTACTAATTGAGTAGCAGAGTATGCTTAATATTATGTTGAACAAATAGTGGTGCCCCCTCTTTATGTAGAAACAAAAAGGCAGGAAAAGAACAAAGTGCATTTGAGACAGTAGTTTAGTAAAGCAGTTAAATGATTTTAATTTCACGACGAGCGTCTTTAAATATATTAACAGGCTTTATTTTACTTACCTTTTTCTCTTAAAGCACTTTGTGTGTGTCAGGCTAGACTTCTTATTTTGTTTAAAGGAATGTGATAGTTCTGTGAATTACAGAGTGCTTTCGAAATTGCACCTTTCTCTAAATTCTCCTTGAAAGCAATGATGTTCCTGTAGTATTCCTGTCGTATCTGGTCCTTGGGGGTATGGAAGCTCCTACATCAACTTTCCATGTTACCGTCCTTCAAATACAGCAAGGGAAAGGCTTTGTGCCTGTGCTGGCTGATCTGGTGTGGGTTACACTGACTTTACCAGGGATCTGTAGCTGATGATTCTTGAACCTGATTGAAGAGATGAGCAGGCTGCTGGCAATTTGTAGAAGGGAAAACAACTTTCTTTTTGTCAGCCATCCTCCTCTTTACGAGCACCTCCATTCTTTTTGTTTTTGTTAATAGCACTGAACAGCTTTAAAGTTCAGATCAATATAGTGCTACCTTAGTGCCTTGCTCACATATATAATATCTTCTTATATTAATCCTGTTTCCAGGAAAGTGTGACAGGCAGTGGTGTTGCAGAATACTAAACTGGTGATTATTAATCACTGCCTTTCAGATCAATAATCCACTGGAACTTTTCATTTCCCCCATCCTATTTTTTTGTCATTTTAAGTTAAACAGAACTATTTGTGTGTACTGCTCGTGTTGTGTTTGTGTCTTTAATAGCATGTGTGTCCTCCTCTTCAGCATCAGCCCAGTGTCTGCAGCTTTTGCAGCACCTTCTTGCTGATTGGAGACTGGTTGCCCGAGGCATTCATCCCCACCCAAGGCTTTCAGGGGTGACCCTGAGACATTCATTGTGGATGCAAGAAGGTAGATAATATGGCATTGCTGGTAACATATTGCTTGCTTGGTGTTGTTGCCTGCAAACCAACAAAGGGAGGGATCACTGCCCTAAGAAATAAAGCCATCCGTAGCCTTCTGCCTTTGTTTGATTTCAGGAGCATTAGTTACATTATAGTGTGTTCAGATTCTAATGTTGGGAATTTGAGCTCTGGACAGTCTCCCCTGAGTGCTGTGACAACAGAAGCGTGAAAGGATGTTTCCTTAGAATTTTAGAGGATTCCTTGAAAACGCTGCAGAGTGAAACCCCCGCTTGACACATTCCTGACTCTCGCAGGAAATTGCAGTTGGCTGCAGGGAAAAATAGATGATGCTTTCTTAGTTTCTTTTTTTTATGTTTCTCAGTTTTCCACCTGCTTTTTGTGACATACAAGCTTTTCAGGGGCGGCAGGCTGGGAGAGAAGAACAGCTCCTTGAAAGCCACCTCTGGCATGACTATTACAAGAGACAATGAACTCGAACATGCTTCTCTCCCTTTTTTCCTCCAAAGATCACGAACTCGAAACTCAGTTATGCATGCATGGAAGTTCTATAAACATTACTTAAACAGCAGCCAAAAGGCCTTTGCCAGCTCTGGCCTACTTCTCCCCTTGTTGGGGCTCAGCACTCCCACTCAGTTGACTACTTGTCCTACTCTTTGCCCTCTCTGCTCTGCTGCAGTCGTCCTGGAATTTTCCTCTATGCAACTGCTGTCCAAACCAGCTGCACCCACTACATCTTCAGCAGTGGACCGAGGAGGGTATTAATCATATTTTTGAGGAGGACACTCTGCTATTTATCTCCCTGACACCTCCAGCGTTTGGGAGCCCACTGCTGCACACAGCCCATTGACTAGTAATATTACACATTACCGTGCTCCATTGCCTCTCCCTGCCCTCTTCATTGAGTGGCTGTTCAACAGTGGAGTTGTGTTTGTTCAATCAGACATAATTTATACCTTTTTTTGTTCCTTCTGGAGAGCTCTTGCTAATTTTAAGTCTAAGCACTGCATTTTCCATATAATTCTAGCTCCGACGTCACTGGAACTGAAGATGGTCAAATAGATCCGATTCCAGGCTTGTTCAGACTTGTCGGTTTTAAATCGCCAAATAGTTGATTTAAAAACAAAGTGTCAAGAGAGATCATCTCATACTGACTTTAAAGATCTGAGTTTTATTGCATGTCTAAGAATATATATGTTTTCTATCCCTAAAGGGAATACCTGCAACAGCACATTGTACTGCGATCCCCTGGCTATTGTCCAACATGCAAAGTCGGCAAAGGATGAGAGATTAATAATTCAGTTAATTTATAGCAAGTGTTTTATTTGTTTTCTGGCTTTTTTCTAAAGGAATTTATAGGAAGAGGAGTGGGTAAGAGAAGAAAGCTATTGTAAGACTAAATGACTAATCATTCATCCTGCAGTTTGCTACCCTTTCAGATTCATCAAACTGTGTAATGAGAGCGGCTAGCTTAAGATTTGCCTAATTTTACACTGTTTACACAATGTAAAGAAACAGCCTTCTGCTCTGAGATCTTTGGGGAGGAGGATTGTCCAGTACAGGATGATTTCACATAGGAGGGCCTGAAATAAACTCCAGATTCCCTTTTTTAAAAAAAGAAGAAAAATAGAGAAAACCCCACCATGTTTTAGCTTTTCTTTGAATGAAATTTCTGAGGGATGTAAACTGATGAAATTTCTGGAGGTGTTAAGCCCAGTTTTAGCCAGGATTTAGTCCATCAGGTCCCAGTAAATGTCCCATGGGATGAACACATCCTGCCGGTGCCAAACACTGTGGTGTATAGTAACACTCTGTATTTCATTCTAGCTTCTGTTCTCTCCACTCCACTGGACCTGCTCTTGCCAAGGTCTCTAGTAAGCTCTTCAGGGCCAAATCTCAAGGCCATTATTCCAATCATATGTTCCTTGACATTTTGGCTACATCTGACAGACCTCATTAGAATCTCTGCCTTGAAATCTTGGTTTAAAGACTGTGTCCTGGAACCTGTTCTTCCCGTTAACTTTCTGTTTGCGCCTAAAATGACCTTCTTGGGCCACCTTTTTTTTCCCTTCTTTTTTTTATTTAACTCTTCAGGGCAGTGTCCTCTGAACTTACGTTCATCTGCATCCAAATCATTTCCATTGTAATAATAATTTTGGCTTTTATCACCTCCACTACTTTCCTAATGGAGATACTGCTGCACTGGCTTGCCTCAGAGCAGCCAAGCCTAGACATCTGCTCATCTCTTTGACATCTCATCCCAGATGCTTTATCACCAGGCAAAATTAATGTGGATAAAATACTTTATTACCATCTTAATCTCATATTCAAACATGTAGCCTGAACACAGTGCTACGTGCACCTTCTTTTTCCCCTGATACATTCTTGCTGTGTCTAGAACTTGCCTCTTCTCTCATAACAACTCTCAAGTTCTGGAAATACCCACTTTTTTCCTTGTGTGTAAATTGAAGCTGAGCTGCAGCCCCTCCTGAGGTGAAATTCATTGAAGAATCTAGGTCAGCGGATGAGGTGGGCATGGAGGAGGCCCATGTGGTTGGCATAGAGCCCTGTGGGAGGTATGGCATATATGCAATTAAGACAGAATGCTCTGGGAATTGTGCTGCTAGCCTCTAACAAACCTCTACTGAGCATATGCAGATGGTGATTTGCAGAGGATTATAATTTGGCCACATTTTGTTGCATATTCATGAGGACAGTGAACGATACCTCTCTGTCCCTGCATTGGCCTCTACCACATTTTGAGACGGTCCCCCAATGCACATTAGTGGAGTTTCAGGAAAAATATTCTAAGCCTTTCAAAACAACTTGTGTGAACGTTTGTTCTTCCTGAAGCTTATTCTTAGGAATGGCTGAACTGTAGTGTAGAAGCTTCTCAGTATTTTTCAGCATGAAGCAATAATCAACCCAACAGCTCAAACAGACATTATAAAGTTGGAGGTCTATTGCAGACAGTCCTCACCATAGACACGCTGTCTCTCTTGCATCTCTTTTCAATGTTTCTGCTCTGAATTAATTCTTAATTTGGAAAGTGTGAGGCAAAAGTAACGTGTACTTCCTCAGGTACTCAGCTCAGGTAGAAAGCTGAGTATGATTAGTCAGAAAATTAAGGCTCAAGAAAACGTGTTTGTTGTAAGAAAGATGAAGAGAAATTAATGAGCTTTGCATTGTAAAGGAAGTCTTGCATTGTGTTTGCTGGTCAACTGTAGGCTGGGACTTTGGTTCCTCTCCTGCTCACTGAAGCTTTTCTATTTAATTTAAGGGCAGAAACCTTCATCTTTCTGCACCTCTGTACCTTTGATGAGGTTCATACTGACTTCACAGGCCTGGTAGCAGCCTCCCTTGATTAGTGTTCACAAAACCCAGAGAGATGACTTCATAGGATTGCAAACGTTTTTAATACCAAACTTCAAAGCTGGCCCTGCTTTGAGCCAGGGGTAGGACCAGATGTCCCCCCAGCATCCCTTGCAACTCAAATAAGTCTATAATTGTGTGATCAGTGTTCTAAGTGGAAGAGGCTTTGATGAAAACACACATGAGTTCCTAAAGGTTAAAAACAGGTATCATGCTAGTCCACACAGCAAAATAAAACAGGCTCACCTAAACTGTTTGGGGTCACTCAGTTACCCTTCTCAGTGAGGGGCAGTAATGCTTTATAGTCTAAACTCAGTCATTGAGGATTCTCCAATCCTACCTCGGACCCTACCAGCAGGCCAGGCCAAATAATGCATTGTTATTTGGACTACAGTTACCACAATCTTCTCTCATCAAGAACAAAATGAGTAGAGGTATCATCATCCCCAGGTCTGCCATGTAGGAGTTCTTAGTATTTTTGTACAGAAACAACTAGGAGAGGGGAACTATTTGTCACATTGTAGTTATTTTGTAATAGAGACTTTTCATAACATTTGATGACATAAAAGACCAGTTCACAGTTTGAAACTTTCCACTGTACTTAAATTAAAGAAAAAGAAGAACAGAAAATCAAACTCCAAACCTGAAAACAAATCTGAAGACACAGAAAGCTATCCCACAGCTTAACACATCACAGTTGGATAACCTGAAAGGTTTGTGGCAGGGCTGGGTTGGGTTAGGTCTGCCAGACAGGTGAGCTGGTTTCAGAAGCAAAGGACAAGACAAGGACCCTCTCTAAATTTAGATGAAGAACAAATCTCTTGACCCCCAAGCCTGTGCTAGCTGATGTGCAGTTCAGATCTCAGGACTAAGTAAGAGCTGATTGAGTAGAAGATGGGGCTTGTCTGTTACATCCTCACTTTTTAATTAGATCTTCTAGCTGCATGTCCTTTGATCCTGAGCTGTACGTGACAATAACCGTACTGACTATGGGGACTATATCAGGAGTAGAGTTCAGCCACTGTCTTTTCTCTACGCAAAAAAAAGTTACTCTGGCATGATCTCAGGAGGTTTTAAACAGAGAAAGTTAAGCTGAATAAAAGGCTGTATGGATAATTTTGTTTTGGCATAATGGCAACTTACTCAAAGTTCATTAAATCCAGTTCTAATTAACTTTCATTCAACTTAAGCCATTATTACACTGCAATAAACATACCCACATAGCTTTGTGAACCAGCCTCTCACTTTTAAGTTCTCACCTCAAGTTGAGTATTAGGCTAGAGACTGTGACAGATGACAGCATCCATGAGCAGTACCAGTGTGCTGCCATCTTTAATTTTCTCCTTTTTTGTGCCTAACTAAGGCAGCAACAGAAAAGCCTGTTTATATAGCTGATTTGCTGACAGCACTGCCAGGGATGGGGCAGCCACAGCTTCTCTGGACAGCCTGTTCCAGTGCCTCAGCACCCTCATAGGGTCTAATCTAAATCTAGCCTCATGCTGCCTACCATTCTCCAGCATCATTCTGGGGGCATGTAGGAGTGAAGTGGTGTGGGGCCCATCCCTGTTGCAGCCCTTGGTGGCCTCTGTGGAGGGTGGGAGAGAGCAGGGATGCTTTCAACATTAAGTCTCCTTCAAAAGGTTGCCCTGATAAAACTCGGAGAGAATATGAGCTAAATCAGCTTGCAGTCAAAGGATTTATAACTGAATAATTAAGCCCAGACTAACTTCGGGGCACTTTAATGAATGCGAACAAAAGCTTCTGGATAGCGCTATAAATTGCACCCACCCACCTGAAAGGCTGCCAGCAAATCTGCCAAAGCCCCTTCCTGTGGAGTCAAACCTTCTCCTGCAGGTCTTGTAAATGAGTTAATTATGTGTCTGTTGCAACAGAGTAAAGGTTCACCAGTAGTGTTAATATTTGGAATAGCAAAGTTGTGATGTTTGCTGCGGTTCAATGTTGCCTGGTGCTGTTGGAGCTCACAGCTGCTTCATAACACCCTTGTTTGCAAGGTTCTGCGCACAGAAGGGCCCGGGTGTGGTTTGGGGATGGGTGAGGTGGGGTGTTTAATAACTGTTATTTTAATAAACATTTGGGCTGAAAGAATCCATCAGTAGTTTTGGAACATAACAGCCTTGCTATCAGCAGGTAACCCGAAAGTCTGAAATGTAGGGATGAGCTGGTTGGATTTTCTTTTTCCTTAAAGGAAAAAAGAGAAAAGAAAATTCCCACAAGACTGTTGAACAATTACAGCTTAATTTACAAAAATACCCCACTTAAATGTATATTGTCTTGTGAGCCATTTAGTCCTATTGTCTTCAAATGGAAGCTTATTCATGTGCTTAACTCTAACCAGCAGCTTAAAGGCTTCATTGAATCAACCCCTGAGACATTGAGGAGACCTTTGTAAAAGTAACTATTGATAAACACAGGTAAAAGTTGGGAAAAAAAGCAGAAAGCAACAAATCTACCAGTATGGATAGCACGGCAGAAATTACTTCAGCTGCTGGGCTCTCTGGGCCAGCCATTAAGGTGACCGCTTGGGAAGGGAGCAGGATAAGAAGGTCCTTAATAGTACTTAAGGTAGGCACAGCATGTAGGGTATGATCTAGCTGATATTGGAATACTTCATCCAAGGCACTTCAGTGACAATGATTCCAACAAAGGAAAGATAGTTCAGAAAAGAAAGAAATAAATGGATGAGGAAGCTTGAGAGAATGACTTGTGCAGAGTGAACAAAACATGAAATGAGTAATACAGGCCTGTTAACTGGTGCCTACTGGCTATGAGTACACCTTGCTGCTGGTGCTGGGAGGGAGTAAACATCAAGGTCAAAGTATTACTGAGAGAACTCACAGTGACATAAAATACACTTAAAAAGGGTAAATTGAAGTTCAGAGTCAGTGGGGGTTCAGCTGGAAAATGTGTAATGGACAGATGGATGGGGCTTGGAGCAACCTGGTTTAGTGGAAGGTATCCCCTGCCCATAGCAGGGGGTTGGAATTGGATCATCTTTAAGGTCCTTTCCAACCTAAACCATTCTATGGTTCTGTGAACAGTTGAAGGACCACAGACATACAGGTAGCTGTGAGGATTTTGGAACAGAGTCCCAAAGGGGCAGGAGAAGTGGAAGAGAGCTGCCTGCCTTCGTGAGCAGAGGGGAGGGGGAGCCACAGAGAGAAAGAGGAATTCCTGTAGTGTTTTTTAATAGCCAGACACACCAACCTGAATCCATCACAGCTCTAATGAGTAGACAAAACCTCCTGGTGTGCTCTGTGATACCATGAAGCAGCTGTTCACAGGGAGTGTGTTATCATTGCAGAACCCACTTAAACTTAGCCTGGGTAATGCAGTACTTACCTGCGTTGAGACAGAATAGGTGAAGGTGGTCATCTCTTCCATACCTATATCTTTACATTGCGACTCCAATAACTAACATGAATCAGTAACATCGTTTTCACTAACTTTTTATTTTAAAGGTTGACAGCACTTTTCAGGCAATGACAGATCCCCAGGCCCAACCCTCCTGTAGCTGCAGGTAATATCCTGATGTTCCCTATGTGGTGTTGGCAGGTACTGTATATTTTAGCACATTTTGACAGGCCTCTGCAGCATCTTTGAATCAATCAGATTCTGCTAAATCTAATAAAAAAACCCCATTAACTTCTTATTAATAGTAAGAAAATTGCAAAAGCAGAATGGTACCAGGCCTGCTGTCTTGCTTTCAGAAACATACATGCTTTTCTGTCAATCTCTGTATCTTCACAGAAGCTGATTTTCTTAGTCCTCTGTGTCTGGGGAGTAGTATTAGTCGTTTGCAAATAAGAAGTGAGTGACAGATCTGTTTTGAGGACATAAAAGAGGGATCTGATGACTCTGTTAAAAAGTGACGTGTCCTGGGAAGCCTTTAGCAGATTTGGTGATGAAATGAGCTCTGCTAGATCACAAGTACTATTGGTCCCAGTGAAATTCAGTAACCCTCTCCCTTCCAGATATATGCTCATTACCTCAAAGTCCCTGCCACTGCAGTTTTAATAGTGAGCAAGATTTCAAACTGCTTTGGGCTGCTCTTACTACGCTGCAAATCTGCTTCCAGATGAGAATCATTGAATGCCAATTTATTATGCAGTCATAGATTTAGCAGGAGAAAGATGGGGAAGCTGCTCACCCCTTTCTCCAGATAGCATCTACTGCTGCATGTACATAGTATCAGTTGGGTGACCTTGCACGTGTGAGGATCGACCTGCCTCTAATCCTTTTATGCTGAGGCATTTTGTGTATAAAAGGGACAGTGCGAGCTTAAGATCCATATGCAAAAGTTAGGAGAAGGCAGAACTACAGGTCCTGATAGTAATTGAGATACTTCCTCCATCTTAGTACCCACACAACAGTAGTAGTGTCTGACAGGAACCCAAACAAGAATGGATGTTCTGTGAAGAAATATAGTTGCAAACATCATAATCTTCTGATTTTTGTGCATGGCAGCCCATAACCTAAAGTTTTCTGGTTGGAGGGTACCCTTTTACCTTCTTTTGTTTGCATTAGAGGCCTGGTGTGGAGAAAGATTTCCAGAGTCTTAAAGAGATGTAGAATCAAGGCTGCAGTTCGCGTATCTATGCATGTGTGTAGAAGTTGCAATATGTTGTATATACACACATTATAGGATCACACATATGCATTTGTATATACTGTTTACATGCATCGATGTTATGCTGTATGTGTTTTTATTATCATGGTTTGTAATCCCACCATCATTCAAAGTCTTACCAAATAGCACTGTGGGCAGCATGCCAGCTTCTTTCACATTCCTGCTAAAGTCACTTGGAATATATCTGAACGTGGCAAAACACATTTGCCAAGTTATGTGCATAAAAACATCCTTTGATCTTTCAGACTCATAAATATGTAATAAAGTACATGATTGCCCTACTGATCTGTCCTACATCAATCTTACATCTCTCTTTTATTGATTCATCAAAATAAGATATGATCAAGGTACAAAAGAGTTAAAGAAGCTATTTATTTTAATGTTTCCTTGGAGAGCTCGCATGTTATTTTGAGTACAAATTATACATATAATATTTCATGAATGATGTTTGAAGCATTAAAAATCACCTCTGCACTTGAAGTTAACACAACTCTGGCAGTCAGCCATCTTTTGTTGGCTTTTTTTCCCCCTTTTCTTTAGGTTGTTTTTTAAAGGAACATTGCAAGATGTGGTGTCATTTTTCTATGGCCATACTTAAGGTTGTTTCCCTTCTATTTTTAAATCATGTACTCAACTGGTATTGTAATCCAACTCTGAAATGTTCAGGAAGTCGTACTTTGCAATAGATTTAGTATATGGGCTGTTTGGATTGGGTAGTGAGTCTTGTCCTAAACCAGGGATTATCCTCATTTGTACTGAGGGTAAAATGAGAGCTGTGAAGGCCAAGGGAGGTATTATAGGAGTAATAGCAGAGGTAAAAACTTGGCCTGAAAATACACGATAGCAAGTCTTACCTCTGCCTTGTGTTTTCTTGAGATGTCTTTAAATGGCACAGTTCAGACTTTGGCTCTATTAGGCATAAAGCCACTGAAGCTGATAGAATTGGAATGTATTTGGAAAGGGGAAAAATAATGCAAACTATAAACTGAGTCAGTTACATCGTGGATCATAAAATCTACATTTTGTTTCACAAGGGAGAAATCAGGTGGAGTTCTTAAGTGTTTGAGCTGTTTTGCTTGCTGGGAAAAGAATGCATTTTTCCCCATGATGCTGCATCTACCGAGTTAAAGGACCATCTGAGTTTGCTTTGACATATTTAGTGTATCCAACAGAGGCTGTTTTATGTCAACCAATGCATTTTTCACAACCACTTTATGGCTCTTACTCCTTGGCAGTGTAAAAGCCTCCAGTTCTGAAAATGTGCTGATAATGAACGAAATAATTTCTGAGCAAGACCTGCCAACCAGGTAGCAGGAGTGAACTTCAGCGCACTTCTCTGAACCTGTAAAACGTGGGGAAAAATGACACGGGTGCACAAGAGCTCACCTCATTGTCAGGCTCTCTCTTGGTCTGCCATATGAGTGGTAGAGTGGAATGAAGGTGCAATGATTTTTATTCAGTTCTTGTCATGAATCCACCAGCAGTAACAGGCAGAAGAGACCCAGATTACTGTGTGATTTCATGATAATCAAGATGCTTTGCTGACTTGGAGGCTAAGAACAAAAAAAGGGGTGCCAAGTGCTTTGTGGTGTTTGGCATCTCCCCTTTGAGGGTCATCACACATAGAAAACATTAATTAAGTTTCAAATCACCATACAATAGGAAATGCTACCCTTTTCTCTCACCACTGAGAACTGAGTCCAAGTGCCATAATCGACAGCATGGAGCGAACCGCTGGCTGAGCTGGAAAAATTATTCAGTCTCCTGACTCCCGGTTCTGTGGTTTAGCCAGCAGAAAGAATTGGCTTTTCCTCACTTCCAGTCAGCAGCAGATTATGGCTTCACATTACAGTAGAAAATGCTGTCAGTATAGTAACCTTTGGAGATAACAAGCCATATGCCGATTTCAGTGACGTGGATATAATAAGAGAAGTAGTTTTGCACTAAGGAGGGAGAGCATGGCCTCTTCCCACCAGTCACACACTGCTGAGTCCGTATGAGGATTTGATCCATCTGGATACGTTCTCTTGTCTCCCACCCTGCTTTCTTTAAGATTGGTTGTCCTCCTTTGACCTCCTTCAGGTTCCTCAGTGGTTTGTGTTGAGGTACCTGCAGCTTACTGCCAGCATCCATCTTTGGTGCTGAGTTGCCAGAGGCTCATACCTTCCCTAACTGCTCCTCCCTCATCTGTTTTCCTTGCAGAGACCTGCAGGTCAATCACTGATGAAGCCCAGCACTGAAATGGAAAAGGATGAAACTTTCCTGAGCTTTTGCACAAATCTATAACCTCATTCTGATCCCAGGTCTGTTCTGCTGCTCCTAGCCAGGTGACACCTGTAGTTTTAGCAGCCAGATTGTGCCTCTTCTTTCCCTCTGGTTGCTTCCATTTGAGCAGCTTCTTCACCAGCACCATTTAGCTGGTGTGAATCAAGGGCAGCCACAAGGAGGAACCATCGTGGCTTGTTTGTGGCAATGGGAAGTGAAGGGTTGAAACAATTATCAAAGCCCGTGTAGTAAATTGAAGCAGGGACAAACATGTCACTGCTGAAAACCGAGCAAGGGTGGGCAGCTCAAGAGCGCTGTGGCATGGGGGTGAGCCACAATCACTGCACCTTTGTATAGACAGCAGGACGAAGTGCCAACCTTCCTGCCGTAGAGGTGGCAGGGACGTTTGGCTCTCAGCCTCTGGCACATGAACTGCTGCTTTCTCCTGTTACCTGGTTC
Source organism: Loriculus beryllinus (assembly GCA_039877255.1). NCBI lineage: Eukaryota > Metazoa > Chordata > Aves > Psittaciformes > Psittacidae > Loriculus > Loriculus beryllinus. Next base: position 2,899 of record JBCJKH010065520.1, on the reverse strand, counting down.
TCCCTCAGCCCCTTGGCAGTGGTATCAATGTCCTGGCATAGCTTGAACTCCTCGTGTACTGCAGTTGGCTTCAGGCCAGCATTTCATGTGATGAGGCTCCCTACAGCCGCCTGACACACCATATCAGGCTCTTGCCCATGGTTATTGTTTGGTCTCCTCTGTATTAGTGGTGCTGAATCATCATAGTTTGGTTTCCAAAAAAAGTAGATTTGCTGATGTTTCTTTCCTGTCCAGATCTCAAACCTCATCTCTAAAGAGTATTTTGGGTCAGGATATCTCTGTGGCCAGTGTCATGGAGGTAGATTGCTGTAGCCTCTCCGTGACATCCTCTCTGTGGGAGAAGTTGGGCTTCTGAGCTTCTGTTTATTATTAATTGAACTACTGCCAGACTGTTTATGTTACAAGAAAAAAGAGCTGAAGGATTAAAATCTATCATTATATTTTCATTATTCAGTCAAGAAGGCAGGGGACTATTAAAGTAGATTTTCCTAAAGCATTTCTGGATTCCACAGACAATAACCCAAACCAGAGCATGTAAACATACATAATGATTATGTATTAGAATGCTTTATATTTCTCTTTCCCTTAGATGTTGCCATTTTTATTTTAATAACTACCCTATGTTGCTTTTTATTTATAATTTATCCTATTTATTTCCCTTGTGGAAAGCATTTTTACTAAACAGAAAACCTGGTTCCTGAAACTTCCTTCCACTTTTCACGGTGTAACCATCCAGTAAGAGTAATTAAAGCCAACAACTTTCATTTCATCTGACAACCCTAAAGAACCCCACAGGTGAGACAGCAGCAACACACAGGGAGCCTGGTTTAAGTCTTTCAGATATGAGCCTCTGATCCTAGTTTAATATTAGTCACATCTTAAAATGAAAGAGGAAATTGCAACAGGTTTTGTTTCCATAATAGTTTTCTAAAGCTAGTGTATTAAATCTTGGTGAATTATTAGGAAGAATGATGACTCTGCAGCTTTGATTTGTAGGTGAAATTTTCATTCTTAGCTCCTTTTCCCTGGCAGGATTAAATGCCAAATTCTTGGTTCCCTATGGAATTAATAAGAATGTGATAGGTACTGTAGGAAATGAAACCACAGTGCAGAGAAGACAATTGCTGTAAATGTTACAGGTTTGTTTTCGCAGGTTTCCTTGGTAGACTTTTCCATGATACTTCTTTTCCAGTTTTTAGAAACATTTTCTTTACTAGCTTCAGAAAAAGATTAGAACACTCACACGGCTTAGGCTGCTCAATGCAACTGTTTTGATTTATATCTGCTGAACCTTTGCTGCAGGATTTGTTGTCGTGTGTGCTGCTAAGGCAGGTTGCTGGGAAAATGATGTTTCCTGGTAAAGAATTTGCCACCTTATGGTTGAATGAACTCAGTGGAGGAGCCCAGCACTGAGGATGTATTGCAGCCCAGAAAGGTGTCTCTGATAAATCTGGAGCAGTAATTTAGGTAGTAGCTTAGGACCCATCGTGGAAGAAGCGGAGCCTCTAAAAGGTGGTATATTTAGTTATCAAAAAAAGATAGCATGGAAAATCCTTCACCATGTCTCCTGTCTTACTACACTGGCTATAGAAGTAGTGTAGATGACTAATTAAGACTTAGAGCTTATAAGACTTAGACTTATAAGACTTATAAGACTTAGACTTAGAAGCTTATAGAGATGGCTGAAATGTTGTTGATGAACACTATCCTTACGATGTCTGTGTTTTCCTCTAGGAAAATGAAGGGTTCAGGGCAGAGAATAACCTGTCCTATACGAGGCGCACATTTTTCTCCTGTATCACAATTTCTAATTTTCAGGGCATTTATACGTAGCAGACCTGTCAGAGCTGAGCCCGTCTTTATGCTTTCAGTTTCACTTTTTTGTTTGTGGCCTGAGAGAGAGACAGGCATTGAGTTGGGCAATATTTTAAAGATGGTCTTTTTTCTGTCCTCCTCCCCTACTTTACACATTCATCTTGAATGGCTTATCATCGTGGAGGTAGTTTTATTAAGGAACCAGAAGCTAAAAGGAGGTTTAGAAAGGGAAAAAAAGGATATGTTCAACTGAAAAGGGGCAAATTCTGATGAGAGGCAAACAGTTTGCCTCTTTGCCCATCACTAAGTTTATGGGGGTGCAGGGAATAAGAACAAAATTAGTGAGTCAGTCCCATTCAGTTAAACCTGAATTCATTTGGGCACTTTCTGCTCTCAGATGGAGCAAACAGCAGTAGAGGAAATAATTATGATATTCTTCTCCTTACTGCAACTGGGCATGAGTTAATGCAGACTTCTAAGCTGGCTTACTAATAACATGCATTCCAGAGGGTCTGTGCATGTTTCCAATTTAGAGCTGTAAATTAGATTTTATCCTCAACTTGGCATCCATAAAAGACATTCATGGAATACACCTGCATAAAGGTCCTTATTCATCTCTCTCATCGCTGTTTAGGGTTGCTTTTAGGCACTATAATATACTGCAGAAACAGACTGTGAAATCCAGTGCCCTGAAGAGGAAAGAGAATAATAATACTTTATAAGGCTACCTTCCAGCTTCACAGTCCTTTGCTAGTTTAACTGGAATTTAAACATATGATCACAAATCATCAGAAATTATGATGCTTTGATTATTTAGTATATCTGGTTGAAGTATCTTTGTTTAATCTGTTTAGGCCTTGAAAAGGGACATAAGATGGTTTTGATACCATAAGATGGTTTTCTTGCTACATTATTTTCTCTGAATTGCTGCATCAGAGGATTTTTTAGTTTCTCTTCTATCATTGTAATTTCACTAGTGCATAGTGATATGTATATAATATAGCAGCAGCACAAGAAAATATGGAGATTCACAGCAATCCAAGTCACAACATTATTTCAGACACAGTTGCCCTCCTTTCCTTGC
>JBCJKH010065519.1:0-11253 GCA_039877255.1 Loriculus beryllinus | reverse complement strand
CATAAGGTCCTGCTGGTGGTAAAATCCATTGTCCTCTGAAAAAGATAACATTTTTATGTAACAAATACATTTTTTTCATGCACCAGTATGCAATTTTTCCTGTGAAATGTGAAAAGTTTTATTTGAGTGGGAGCAGGTGCAAAAGATTCCCCACTGTTATAAATATAAACAGGAAAAATTGGCACTGTCAGTTAAAATAATCTACTACGCATTTTGATTGGAAGCTACTGACTGATTTGAATATTCCTTAATGTAACTGATTAGATTACACCCTCAACTTTTGTCCAAGCACTTGGATACATCTCTGTAAAAGAGATTACATGTTCTTTCATCATCAGTGACCAGATACATACTACCTTTATTTTAGCTTATTAGTGCAACGACCCAGAAGGATAAAAGTCCTGTCTTTATGAAAGAACAGTTATGTAATTCTGCTCTCTAGCAGTGTCACTAAGCAGAACACAAAATCTTTCTCACTGTCTACAGATAAAAGAATTTAAAATTCTACAATTCATAGCAAAAGATTTTACAAACATTTACCTAAATTTCCATAAAAGAAACACCCTGCAATAGTTTTCTAGAGAGAAAACAAGAGAAGCCAGCAGGTTTAATTCTAATCCGTACTTCAGAATTGTAATGCTGCCTTTGCCTTATCACTATTACATCAAACCATTGGCACTCTGTAAATGCATCTAAATCACCAATCCTGCATCTAATTCAATAAAAAAATCACAACGACCAACTTAGTCTATAGTCTCAGTCTAACTTCATAGACTAATAGCTGATAAAGATACATTCTTGTTCTGTTCACTGCAGATAAAAGGAAAAATAATTCCTGTTCCCTTTGCAGCAGTCCGTTCCATGTGTAAGTTTTTGCACTGTATTATTCTCTAAGCCTCTCTATCTTTTGGTTGCAGGCAATGATTTGCCTGAACATTTTTATACTTAAGTGTAATAATAAGACCTTCTGCAAATTTGGAAACCAAGAGATAAAATCTTTCACGCAAAGCTTAATCCTTGGTTGCATACTGAATGTTAGAAGTGCCTTGTGATTCTTCACACAAACCTTACCTAGAACAAGAATAAAACCTTAGAAATGTTTGTAAACAGATTTTTTCCTGGATGAACAGAAATCAGATTGCATGATTATTAAAAATAATACATCTTTGGTAGTTTGACCTCAGTCTCTGCCAGTCTTCTAGTAATTAAAATTGTAATAACCTGATAATTAAAATTTTACTAAAACTATTTACTAAACAATTAGTACTTGGGTGCTGCTGAAAGTGGTTTGTGATGGAACAATGAGTCCCAAAGACTCCTCTGGCCAAGAAAGGAGAAGCAGGAGGCAGGGGGTTGTTGTAGCTGGAGGTTTCACCCTTTACCAAGAACACAGGTTCAAGCAATGAAACTGAGCTTTCTGCCCTGCTGATGGCTACTGCTTGCCACTGCCCACCACTACCCACCTCCATCCACCCTGTCCCCATTCACTCGTAGATAAAACTAGTAACTCATAGATTTGTCAAACTGCAGTGGAACAGCATTCTCTTCTGCTAGACATCAGCAAAAAAGCAAAAGTGAATTTTTATCATGGAAAGGAAGGGACTTGGTGGAGACAGGTTCAGACCGCAGTATAAAGTGATAGTGTATGCAGAAGCCCACAAGTGCTAAACAGTGTTGCTCAAATGAGTACTTGGTAGTGAGAGCTGACAAAAAGACCAATGCCTGAGAAAGAAGGCATTGCCATGCCAGCAAAACCTTCCCAGTTAATCACAAAACCTTCTCACACAAATATAGTGATATTTTCCACCTGTCTTAAATGGAAAAGATAGGTACCACTGTTGCTCTTGTTAATAGTTCATTCACACTGCAGTGAGAAGGAAAGTTCAATCAGCCAAAAAGAATTAATCTGTTTCCATGGTGCTCAGAAAAGACACAGTTTTTCTCATGATGTGTCAGTGAGTACTGCTACGGACTGTTAGAGAATGTAGTGCAGGTAGAAGAGGTGTGGAACACAGTCAAAGAAATTCCGGTGACACGTGCAAGTAAAGATGCAATGACAGCAAAAAATGTGATAAGGTGAGATAGTCTTGCTGTACGGATGATCAGACCTGGGAGAAGCTGTGCCAAAACCCTGTGTTGGTGTTTTAACTGCACCTTGCAAGTAAAGTCATACACCAAGAGGCTGCATACCTCTGCAGGCTACTAGCAGACCTAGATAAATGCTAACTGGCTACCAGCCCAGGCTAAAATCTTGTATATGATTTAGTAAACCTTTAGCTGATGCTTTAGCCTTATCTGGAGAGAATGCATGACTTTCCACACAAACCTGTAGGAGCATGGGACTGTTTTATATATAGCAGAGTCAAAGGCAGGAAGAATGAGACAGGCACATTTGTCAGTAAGGGAATGTTCATTAAGGAAACAATGCTGCTCTGTAACGCCCACAATAATTACAAAGATGAAAAGGTTAGTCTATTAGTGCGCTAAGATATATTGAATACTTTCTTTGTAGAGATAGTAGGGTGCGGGATAGAAGTTTCTAAGATTTGTGTTTTATTTCTTATTATCCTACTACAATTTGATCGGTAATAAATTAAATTAATTTCCACAAGTCAAGTCTGTTTTGCCCATGACAGTAATTGTTGAGTGATCACTCCCTGTCCTTATCAACCCACAAGCCTTTTGTAATATTTTCTTTCCCCTGTTCAGCTGAGCAGTGGGCGTGCTAGACCAGCTTTGGTGGGCACCTGGTATCAATCCAGAATCAACCCAACACAATCAGTTATTACTCATGTTAAGAAAATCGTAAGAAAGTATAGAAGTGTTTTGTTCAAAACTTATTAAAGTCAAGAGTGTGTTTATTGATATGTGAACGGGGGCTGGGGCTCGAGTTCATATATTGATCGTATAAAGTTAATGGCCAATTTAAAATTATTAGGAATCTGGAGTTTAAGAACTTTGGAGGCTGGTATAGTTTTTTAAGTTTAGCTTATGATTTCCAAAAGTTTTAAATAGGAATAGATTTGAGAGAGGGATTGAATGATAACTTATTTTAGGTGAAATTTAACAATTTTTCACTGTAACATAAGAATTCAGAGAAGTTTCTATTCTTTTGTTTAAGCAACAGAAATAGAAGCTAAGCATTAGCAGAAAGAAATCTGACATGCACCAAATATATTTGAGTCCTCTAGTCAAGTACATGTTAAGATTGCATGTATTCTAATCACATTAGTCATCCTCATAACTGAATTATATCTTCATCCTCAGGATATTAGTGGCTGTGTCATTTCTAACACTAGCCTGTCCTGTCATCTCAGACAAATTATGCATCAAACAAACTATATCCCAGCATTAGTATTTGGTTGAAGTAAACAATTCAGTAATGATACAGTGATTACTATATGTTCTGGGGTTTTCTAAATTTATTTTATTCTATATTCTTTGAACAGCTATTTATATTCTTCATCATACTGTTTGTTCAAAGCAACCATGTATATTAAAGCACTCTGCCATCCATAAGATAGATAATGGAAATCAGACTGACCCAAATGCCCAAATTAAAACAGTCTATGTTGGGAATTTCAAGATGTGGATCTACTTTCTAAAGCTGGAATCCCCTCTTAGGACATAGATGGCTTTGTGAAAGTGGGGAAGAAAGCAGAGAATCAAGCCAGAATAAGCTATTAGCTAAACACACCCTCGGCTCCTGCCGCTAGCTGAGTTCACTGAGAGGAAGGAGAAACACAAGAGGCTTCCTTTCTTGCATGCTTTATCACTGGGGTAGGTCAGGTAGACCACACATGAAAGTAAAGCCCTGAACATGTCATGAAACTGGATCAGTTCTCAAAAGAACAGTAAAGTAAGCCTTTTTTTCCCCTAGCCAAACATTTGGGTAATTAAATTCTGAAAGTCTTGCAGCTTCAGTTGATTTGAAGTAGAAGATACTTTCAGGAGTCATCTTATTCATTAGAAGAAACACTATTTAAAAAATGACAGAAATAATATGATTCCTCCAGATGAAAATGAAACCATAAAACTTGATTATCAAGGTAAAACTACATATAACTAGGTTGTCAGGGTGACCTTTCCTGAATTAATTGTAGTCAGACTAATGCACTCCCCCAGCATTACTTCAATATTTGATATTTTTTGAAAAATTCTCTTTTCTCCCGTTAGTCTTTGCTTCTACAAAGACAAAAATAAAGAAAACATCTGGACACTTTTTCTTCTAGGTTCCTGTATAAAATACTTGTCTGTTAAGTCTTACCTTCTAGGAATATCTATCATACTAAATGTTGTGCCTTTACTAGCATTAGCTTTCTTATTCAAGGTTTATTTATTACCTTAAGGAAATTAGAAATATCTTTATGAAGTGACTCTCCAGTTGGGTTTAGACATCAGAAAATATGTCAGACATCAGAAAAGTTACTTTTTAGCCATTTTCAAAGGATCATTTTTATGGTTTAAGCATGTCTAGGAAAGTGTATGAGTTATAATAAAAACAAAATAAAACAAAACAAAGATAATTTCTGATGGGTGAGGTATCTTACAGAAATAAGAGATAATTTTTATTTTCATTATTTTCCTTATATTAGACTGTCATCTCTCTGGAACAAGGCTCATCCTCTTAATGTGTCTCAAGTACAACATTGACCTGAAACCCTATCGGACAGCTTTAGCTGATCCTTTCAAACAAGACTCTGGAGACACAGAAAGTGTGGCCTGCAGCTAGAATCTATCATCATTCTACAAATGTGGGCAAAGAAAAAGATCCACACCCAGTCTGCCTACTTGCAACTGCACTTTTCTTATTGCCCTGGCTGCAAACTTCCATAAAAGAACAGCATTTAAAAATGAATTCTTTTATCTCAGAGTACAGGTCATTTTACACCTGGAGTAGGTCTATTCATTGACAATAAATTATTAACTAGCATATTTTCGTAAGTTTGATTCACTAACCCACTCTTTTCCAGGTAGTTTGTGCAAACAGTATCTTGAGTCTTCAAGGTGCCAATCTGAACCATCATGTCCCTACCTGCCTAATCTGCATGTACAATCAGATGATTAAGAGTACATTTGGCTTGCTGTCCTAGTTGACTTTTGTTTGTAAAATGCTCAGATAAACTTTGAATGCAGAAATTATAATTGCAATAGACAAACCTGCCTTTTGTAATGTTTTGGTCTTTACTGTATATGTTTTAAATCAACTTCATTTTCTATTTGGAAACAGTCCAAAACCAGCAATGTTGTCTCTCTTAAATGAGTGGTAAAGCAGGTGACCAGAAACTTTTAAAGATAATATTTCTGTCACAAAGCATGGAAATCTGAGATGTTGAAAGTTTTAAAGTTACCTAAAGCAATAAATATTTTGCAAAAAGACTCTTAGTATGTATGTTTCTCCCAGACTTACCTCAGAGACGATTTTATATGCAAAAATATAAATTTTAGTTTCACCTAAAAGTGAATAAAAGTCTATTTTCTCACTTGTGCTGTTTTGCTATACAGGAAAAGACTTTTTTCCTCTGCCAGTGAGATATTTTTTTTTTTCACTAACACCCAGCAAAGGAAGAACAGATAAAAAAGCAACATGTGCACAAGAAAAAAAAATATCCTTTCCCACATGCCAGCCTGGAATATATCATCTCTCTTTGTGGGAGTGGGAAGTGAGAAGTTATTTCAATAGATCTGCATTTAGAAAAATCTACTAGCCAACTACTCTGGATAGGGTATCACCACAGCTCACATAGGTGGATGGTGGATTTTCCATCAGCTAGTTCATGACACCACATTTTTGTGTGTTTTGCAGAAAATATGCAATTAGACACCGTTATCTTCATGGGCCACCTACCACCAGGCCCGCGACTGCATGAACTCACTGTCTTGAGTGTTATGCTATCCTGTCACAATTGTAATTAGCTCTCAAATGAAGACACCATAGTATGGAAGAAATGGAGTATCTATCATTCAACTAATATGAAGGAAAAGTAAGCTTTCCAATGTGACTCATCACCTCAGGCTGCATATCCTGGAGGAAAGTCCATTTACTACCACTCTATTTTAGAAGCTGACTGCCTAAAAATCATAGAATCATAGAATAGTTTGGGCTGGAAAGGACCTTAAGATCATCCAGTTCCAACCCACCTGCTGTAAGCAGGGACACCTCACACTAAACCATGCCACCCAAGGCTCTGTCGAGCTTGGCCTTGAGCACCACCAGGACTGGAGCACTCACAACTTCCTTGGGCAACCCATTCCACTGCCTCACCACCCTAACAGTAAAAAAAATAAATAAATAAATCTTATTTATCGGTGACTAGCCTATAGAAAACTCACTGTACTTTTTAATTACTATATAAACTTTAATTATTAGACTTACATACATAAAAATTATCAGGTGAATTATTTTAATTCATTACTTTTTTAATAAAAAATATAGATCTTTTACAGTACCTTAGAGTACTTTAAAATTACTTCTTCATATTTACCACCGCCATTTTAAAGTAGTATATTTTTTCTATTATTGATAACCAGCTGTAATTATTAAATCAATTGTATTGTTGATTAAAGTAGCTAGAATATATTCTAGAATGATACGGTTAAGTATCACAGTTATCCAACACCATGGATGCACTATGTTTGATTTCTCCTTGCATTTAGATTAACTGGAAAACACATCTATAATTAGCACCTTTGTGGAGTGGTAATGACACCTCAGAGACAAAAGTACCCATTTACTTTTTTGGTGGAGTATGTCATATCAGAATGTAATTATTCTCCAGAGATTAATTTTCGGAGTGACAGAGAGGGAGAAAGAACTTGCTTATAGTAAGCACTTCATTATCTGCCGAAGTTTAAAAAAGTCTTTAAATATCTTCTGCAGGAACAGTTTTTCCATGAGATGGTCTTTGTTCACTATCTCTTCATGAGAAGCCAGTGACATACAATAATTCTGTGTGCATAAGAGACACATGCTGCAAAGAGGTAGATGCCAGGATATCTTTTTTTGTATAAAAAGATGCTGTTTATACAAACAAATGTATGTCCTGCAATGGTCAAACCTGATGCTAGTAAAACACAGTAAAAAGTAAAATTATGGAAGATTTATTTATTGCAAAGAATTATGATTTTCCAGGCATATAGTGTGCAACAAGGACCAGAGCAAAAAGTCTGCTTTTGTGTCAAATCAGGCATTTCCTTGCTACTGAATGAAAGGCAGACCTTAGCTTTAATGTACAGGAACCTCACTTTGTAGAAGCACTGCAAGGCCATGTTCACAAAGGTGTACATAGATCCATACAACTCACCAGAACAGAGAGATGATAACCACAGGGCCCATATAAATGGCTCTAGAGCTCTACGCTCTCCGAGAGCAAGCATTATGGAAGCATATTGCCAAAATGTCATTCAAAAATGTCATTCAAACAATGCAGTTAAATTAATAACTCCTGATAAAACCTGTCACATCTTTAAGTGGATTTATTAACTCAGTAAATCTTTATTCCTCCACTCAAAAAAAAAAGTCCACAAAGCCCAACAATGTGAGTCAAAACTGAGTAAGTTCCAGACTGCCAAGCTCCTTTGCTTCTTAGTATAAACAAGGTGGTTTAAAGATACCTCACCTAGGTATAATTTTTGTGAAGTAAATGCATGGCAATGTGAAGCTAAGGCGAAATGAAACACAGAGCAAAGTATCAAGTAATAATCATGAGTAACAAATGGGCCGCAAAGCAAAGTACATACTAGCAACTTCCCTTTTATTTTTTTCTGTTCTATGTGAAGTTCGTGCTCATGGAAGTCTCCCATATTTATCTGCATCAATCTAAGGCATATAAACTCCAGGTTGCAATCCCATTTAGTAGCAACATCAAGAAGCAGTTTTGGACCTGTCACATAGATGTCTGTGTATGAATTACTCTAAGGAAGTTTTGAGAAATAAAACATGCATGTTCTGAATCAATATGCATCCATTATCATCTCTAATTCAGAAGTGTTAATTCCTTCTTCATAAATTCCTCTCATGTTATTGCAACATCCTTTATAAGCTTGTAAGTCCACTTTGGTTTTGCGAAATATGAACTCACTTCTCTAAATGAGATAACAAGGTTTTATTGAGGGACAAAGTCAATAAAGCAAAAGCAACAGCGCTGGGTGCAGGACTGTAGCCAAAGGCACAAGTGATTAGTATTTGTTACAGGTTTATATACTTTCACTGTTGCATTAGTCACATACATATTCATAATTCCCACGTTTAGGAGGGGAGTATTATAACTAGCTCCAGGAACTTATTATCATGACTCTTCATCTTGGCATCTGCATACTGCTCTCCGGTGATTGTAGGCAGGGGTCTTGAGGATGAAGTAAGCAGTCTTCCTCATGCAGGCAGGGGTCTTCAAGATGGAGTAAGCAGTCTTCCTCATGGTGTACTTTTCACCTTTGGCACAGTTGGATGCCCCAGTAATCACAAAACTAGCCCGAAACCAGTCATATCTGTAATTCTTCTGATAGCTGGCAAAGATTTAGAACAGTGTGACCTTCCTGCAAAATTTATTGCAGGATGGGCAGAGAAGTAGTATCCAAAGCTAGCAGCTGTTTGAGAGACTCTGTCTCTAAACTAACTGATGAGTAGAAGGATGGTGTGAAATAACTCATTCATGTTTAGTGGGGCCACTAAATCCTGTTAACTCACCACATACAACATAAACGTTGTTCTCTTTCTACAACCTAAGTTAAGCTAAAAGGTACTTTATGTTTTCCAGGCACTAGCTTTTCTTATATCAAGTCCACTCCTCCTCTTTCTTTTACCCTTACAAATTCTTTTGCTATGTGACTCCATTTTGCTCAAGAGTTCTGGCCCGTTTTAACTTGGTATCTAATCTTGCATCTTTAGCAAGCTTTGTTTCTGTTATTGTAAACTCATACAATTATATCCACATAACCACATCTATGATTTGTGAAAGCCAACACATTTATGTGTTTATCACGGTTTTAAGTATTTTCTTTTAAAGGGAGTAAAGATTCAGTAAGATCACAAATTACTGAAGGAAAGCAAGCATCTTGGCAATAATGTTCTCTATTGCCAGTAGAAGTTAATTTAATTTTGGGCTAAGAAACTGTAAGTAAGAAACTTTCTCTTACATGCTTAACTAAAACATTTTTCACCTTTGAACCAGATTTTCCAATTCAGGTTAAGGATCCTGTAACAGATTTTGGAAATAGACTAATATTGCACAAATAAAACACTTGCTGCAAGTCAGTCTCCTAAGATCATATTCATGAAAGGCTGAAGAGTCACAGACTCTCAGAGCAAAGAGCAACAATATGAATGTCAATGTGAATGACCTCCTTGTGTGATGAGTGTTTTGATTTGTGGTTTTTTGTAGCAGTTTTCAGAGGGCACTTCCATTTATCAAAAATAAAGCATTTAGAGAGACTAAAATAGCGTACTCAATGTATTCTATCAAATATAGTCCATAATATATCTGCTGCCAGGAAGTGTAACATTATTATAGTTTTAATTTTTTATCTGTTAGAGGAGGAAAAACCCTAAAATACTACACCTCTTAAAAGGAAACAAGAGGTTTCATAGTAATACAGTTCCTTGATACAGTTCACTCCCGAGAATCCCCTCTAACCCATTACTCTGCATCATTCTAAGCTTTGTCTTTAGATAATTGAGTACCTGGATGAGTAGGATGGTAGGAGAAAGCAAGGGTTAAGAAGGGTCAAGGAGGTTCAAAATGCTTTCAGTGGAAAAGAGTATTTTTTGGTCACCTGTCCTGCAGGAATATCTTTCCTCTGCTTTCTCTGTTCTCTCTGCCAGTCCCACACAGTCAGCAAGGGACTCTTCAACTGAAGCAACCTTATAAGAAACTTCACCACCCTGACATTATGGCTTTACTTACTGCCTCATCACCACAGGGCATTTTTGCACATTCTGTGAATTTATCAAAAGGCCAAATCCCTGAAATGTATATTTTCTGAGCTTTTATATATACATATATATATATATAATATAGTGTGTATGTGTACACACACACACTGTATACATATTTTGAAAATACAGCTTCATACTTAATCCTGTCATTTCAATTGCATTTTCTGCTGTAACTCTGAAAGACCTAACGGAAGAGGGACAGGGCATGTTCAAAAATATGTATCTTAATTGCTGAGAAGTTAGTGTTTTTTTCCAGGATAATACTGTCAAAGTGATTTGAGAAAGGTTTGTGATCAGCTCCTCCTGAGCTCAGACATTATACAAAGACCTGGAATAAGACTTTTTTTTTTTTTTTTTTTCTGCTATCAGTGATAAACAGAGTGAGAAGTGGGGATGGAAGCTAGGGGCACAGTGGAATTGTTTCTTTCCTGGACATGGACAGGACAGAATGCTTTACTGTTAATTTAGAAAGATCTCGCTTCTTGTCGTTTGTGATTGTGGTGAAAGCACTGGACAGGTTTAACAATTTTGCACAAAGCTTATCTTTGCCTACAAGCTCCTCTTTCCATCTGCTCTCTGAAGAATTATTATGCAAAATTCTGGGAAACTTTTAATAAAACGCTGTTAAATTATGGAAGCATTTGTGAAGACCACTCTACTGATAAGCTTGGGCCTTGGAGTGTCTCAGTGTCAGATGTGTCAGATGCTAATACCAAAGGACCATGCCTGAGACTGGCTCAGAATCCAGAGGTTTAAGAAAATGCCAGTTCTTAGTGGAAGGTCTGACAGACCTATAAGGAGTTGGGCTGCAGGATGCATTTCTGGCAAGATGCCATAAAACCTGCCTGAGATATTTAGACGGACCACCCTTCTTTACTTCTCCTCTCCTGAAGTTCCATGCTGGGCTTCAAAACTACTACCCAGTAGTATTCACATTTGTGTGAAGGGCTTCCATTTAGAGAAATATGGGTTTCCAAGATAAAATTTTCAACCTTCTGTGTTATATACATGCTTTTTTTTTTTTTTTTCTTATCTTTACTCTTGATATTAAAACATTCATCTTCAATCTACAATTCTACTGATACAGTGTATATTATAGACAAAGTTACATAAAAATGCATTTCATCTCAGTGCAATAACAGTGCTTCAAAGAAATAAAGGAAACATAACTAAGATGTGCACATTCTTACCAAATTAGTCCATAATAATTCCACTTCTTACATATGTTTTATTTCCAATGACAAAACCAAACAAACAAACAAAAAAAAAGACCAAAAAACCAAGAACCCACTACTAGAGAAATTTTATACCAGAAAAAT